>PHNY01084853.1:0-10951 GCA_003724115.2 Anethum foeniculum
CGGACTTAGAATTTCCATTCAAGACGTCCTATATAGTGTGACCTGATTATATTTCTTAATCAGCAAAATTACTATTCATCAGAAAATTTTCAAATTAGTCCAAAATTTCGGGTTATTACACCTAGTGTTCCTGAACAAGAGGTGGAGATCATAGAGAAGCAGGGTGTGACATGAATGACACATATCCTTAATTACATCAAAGAAGGGACTCTACTTGAAGAGAAGAATGAGGCCAGAAGGTTGAGGTACAAGGCTTCTAGGTATGTGGTATATGATGACGCTCTATACATAACAGGGTTTAACATGCCCTTCCTCAAGTGTATTGAGGGAGATGAACGCAACTACATCATGATGGAAGTTCATGAAGGGATTTGTGGAAATCACTAGGGGGGTAGTTCCTTGGCATAGAAGATTCTTCGCCAGGGTTATTACTGGCCAACCCTCAAAAAGGACGCCTTCGAGTTTTCTAGGGCTTGTGACAAGTGTCAGAGGTATGCCAATTTTTACAACAGCCCGGTGGCTCCCCTCACATCCCTCATGAGCCCATGGCCCTTCCCAATGTGGGGGATTGATTTATTTGGAGAATTATCTAAGGCAAAAAGAAGTGTCAAGTATGCAGTGGTCGCGGTTGACTACTTTACCAAATGGGCAGAGGCCGAACCCTTGGCCACAATCATTGTTGCAAAGTGGAAGGAATTTGTGCACAGGGCTATTGTATGTTGATATGGAATTCCATACAAATTGGTGTCTGATAATGGAAAGCAGTTCGACAGCAAGGAAATGAGAGAATTCTGTCAAGCATTGTGTATTCAGAAAAGTTTCAGTGCTCTAAGTCACCCTCAGACCAATGGCCAGACTGAAGCTATCAACAAGATAATTAAGCATACCCTATAAGCGAAATTGGAAGAAAAAAGGGAAGCTGGCCAGAGGAGTTACCAAGAGTTTTGTGGTCCTATAACACCACCCACAGGTCAACAACCGATGAGACCCCTTTTAACCTAGTATATGGTTGTGAGGCCATGGTCCCAGTAGAGGTGGAGGGCTGGATCATTTAGGAGAGATAATTATGATGCACAGGCCAATGAAGTTAATCATCGTCTGTACTTGGATATGATTGAGGAGATCAGAGAGGATTCACATACCAGACTTGCAGTGTATCATTAGAGGACAGCTAGGCACTACAATTAATCAAAGAGTGAAGGCTCGAACCTTCAAGGTGGGAGACCTGGTGCTACGAAGGGTCATGCCTAATACTAAGGTCATGAGTCATGGTGTCTTTGGGCAACTAGGAGGGTCCATACATAATAAAGTCTGTTCTCTGGGAGGGGACGTATCACTTGAACAATATGCAGGACAAACTTGTCCCCAGAGCATGGAATGCTGAGCATAGGAAGTATTATCAGTAAGACTTAGTATTAATAAATTATTCCTAAGTCTCGGGGGGTAGTGCTATATAGGCACCTCCCTTGGGCCAAGCATTTATTTGAATTTCCCGTTTACTATTTATGAATAATACATGTTCTTGTTTATGAGTATTTTGATTAAGGAAGCAGAGTTAATGCGAAGCACAGATTTTCTGGTCGCTTATGCGAGCACAGAGTTGTTATAAAATGATTATTGTTTCACTTCATGTCTATGCGAGCCGGGCCTGGGCCCGCTTAAAAGGCTAAATGAACGGACAAACCAGCTTTTAATTGAAAGTGAGGCTATGGCCAACAATTAATAATCAAACTATGACAATATAAAATGTAATTGGAGACGAGAAGACTTGACTTAAAAGAATTTTTGAAGAAAATTAAACAATCTATGCGAGGCCAAAATATGGTCAGCAATGGTATCACTTATTTAAAATAAATAAGGTTCCTAAAAGATCTCAAGCGATGCGGGCCGGTCGGCTCGCATCACACTTATTAATTTGAAGAAAAAAACCATGCGGGGACAAAGTCCAGCAGCGGGTACACCTTGCTTAAGTAGTTTAATGCAGGTGAAGAGTCACGCGATGTAACCCCATCGGCTCGCATCGAGTGAAATGATTCAAATTTATGACAAATTCGAGCACAAAATACTTAAACGAAATTAAAAGTGAATTAATAATTAAAGTTATACAAATTTGGGCCCGAAGGCAGTTGAATTGTTAACTACAGCATGCGAGGCAAACGGGGTGCCCGCCTCCCCTACAAAATATTAAGAAAAAAAAATGACATTAAGTTTGACCAGCATCCTCCTGGCTCTTCTTAAGCTTCTCCGCTGCAAGCTGGGCCCTTCGTGCTTGATCAGCTGCTATGCGGGCATCTTCAACAGCTTTGAGTTGGGCCTCTTGGCTTTCTCTTTCGAGCTCGGCTCACAGCTTTTCTACATGCTTAGCAGTGCCCACACCCAGAAGGTTCCAATCAAACTGAGGCACCTTGCTTATAAATATCTTCATGAAATTTCTAGCTCCCAGGTTCTTTGCATCAATAATGTCAGTTTCCCTAGCCGCAGATTAGGCACGGAGTTTGTCCTCGAGCTCCTTGACTTTCTTTGTCAAATGCTCATTTTCCTTGCTCGCATCTTCAGTTGCAAGGTCATGAGCGACCCTCTGTTCTTGCAACAATTTCTCATGAGCAGTGGACATATCAAGCAACTGCTACTTGTGATCTTGAACCAGCTTAACTTTCTCCTGCCCAGCTCATTGACTTTGGTTTTCATATTTTTGAGATCCCTGTCCAATTTAGCCGAGGGTTGCCCAACGCTCCTCAACTCGCGGATTCGGGAAAGTTGGCGGAAAAACACTTCGGCAACTGCCTTAGTTAAGGCATCGTTGTTGGCCTCGAGAGAAGATGAGGTCCAATTTTTGATGTCCCCTTCAGAGACATTAAAATAGGCTAGCTTGCCGAAGGTGTTTGCAACCACGTTGCTGGGCCCGAGAGGAGGAAGGGCATCTCTAGGAGAAGGAATGCGGCTTCGCTTTTGCTCCGGCTCGTTCCCACCTTTGGTTTCCTTTCTAGATTTTCTCTTCAAGGGAGATTCTCCGCCACCCTTCAAATGTTCAGTGAGAGTGGTTCGGTAAGCTAGGGGAATCTCATTTCCATGGGCTGGCAGGGCCGCGGCAGCGACCTGAGCTGAGCCAGACGAGGCTGTGGCTCGCTCCGCTTTCTCCATGAAGGGGATTGGGGACACACCTATTTCTGCAAGGATAAAACAAGGAAGATATTAGCAAAGAGATATGGAACATAATGCGAGCAGAAAAAAGACATAAAAAATTATTGAAAGATAAAAGTGAAAGCGATTCGAGCTGGTCAGCTCGCATCGCGTGCTGGAAGGTGTTACCTTTCTTGCCTTTACGGCCTCCCTTTTTCTTGGGAGTTAATCTTACTACTTCTTTTAAAAATCCACACTCGACGAGATTCGAGGTGGTGATTAGCTTACGAATATTCCTTTCAGCGACAAGAATATCAAGGATGTTATCGGCGTTAGCCTTTTCTACTCCTTGCAAAGGAGTGCGAGCAGGAGCAACTTAAGGAAATAAAAGATAAAAATAGGTCAGAAAGCGGATCGACCAGACAAATGAAGCGAAGCGAGAAGGGAATGGATGATGTTACCTGGATTGTAATAAAAATGGGTCTGGACTCGTGAGACTTCATGGATATAGAAGTAGGGACTTTTCCACTTCCCAGAGTTGCTCGGCCCGTTGTGGATCAGGTTTTTCTTACTGTAACAGGGCCATACTGAAAGGTAAAAATAACCAAAGTCATTCGGGGAATGTTTTAGATTTAATAAATAGCCCAGTTGCCTAGCGGTGAGAGGAGGGAGCTTCTTTTTTTGGTTTAAAATGTAAAGAACAATGACGGCCCTATACCCGTTGGGATTAATCTGATGTGGTGCGAGCTGGTAATACTCGCATAAATCCCGGATGAAAGGATGCAAATGAGAGGTAACCCCGAACCGCAACAGGAATGTAGATAAAACCATTCTAGGAACTCTGCCGCCATTCTCTGTGTGGTTGAATCTATAGCATCTCATATAGGGGCGAGGAAGAATAACCCTCCCTTCGAGCCGAAATTGTTCCACGACCTCGGCCAGAGAATCCTTATTAAGTGTTTTGGCCAGGTCGCGACAGGCAAGAATTTTGGTTTCCTCTTTGATGGATGTTGAGCTCTCTTCGCCATCTGGGAAGATTTGTTTCCTGAAAATAATCTCACCTTCGAGCTCGGGCTGGGCAGGAGGGACATATGGTTCAGGTGATAATTCGGGGATAAAATTGTAGTTGCACAGGTCGACCTCGCGGGTCACATCTTCCACCTCCTCGCTCATGGGAGAATCATATGACCAGTGCGACCCTTCCTCGTCGTCTCCATACTCGTCTAGCTGAGGCACGAGCTGGTCAGTGATGTGCTTTTTTCCTTTTCGTTTATCATAAAAAGCACTCCCAAGGGTGCTGTCTGTTGATTCTGAGTCCAGCTCTATAAGTTAATCAGCAGATGCCGATGCAAGCCTAATACGAGTAGCCCTCTCTTCGTCCATCTATTTCAGAATTTCTTCTGCTTTTTCTTTATCAAGGGGGTGAGCTCGCGGTTAAAAAGTTCATCTAGGCCTAGCGAGCTGGGAATACTTGAGTCTATTGGTTTTTTTCTCCAGTCGAATAGGTTCTTTTCCCTGGTGAAGTCTTCAGGGTTTGGATCAAGATGGATGTTGAGCGAGCTGGACCTACTAGCTCGCATTGAAACCTCCACTCGAGCTATATTCAGGGCTCCTTCAGGGGTAATTAGAGAGTTGGGAAAGATTGGTTGGCTGAGGCGGCCAGAGAGGGACGTGAGTTCTTGCTGGAATTCTTTTGAACCTCTCTGCTCAGGGGGATATTGGTTTAGAGGGGAAGGTGTAGCAGAAGAACGAGCCGGGCTTGGAGTAGTGCGAGACGAGCTGGCTGAACGAGTTGAGGACGCTCTCGACATCTGTAAAAGATGGTGAAGGTTAGTGTGTGCCCCTAAAAGAGATTAAAAAAAATCTAAGTGTCCTCACATCGCACTCGAAAATCAAGTCGAATTGCAGGTTAAAAGTCAGCTCGCGTTAAGTGAAAGTGTGTGCCTAAGTTCGGCTCGCATCACATCGCGAAGATGATGCGAACTCGATATTATAACAAGAAACGCATTGTAAATCATGGCAATTAAAGATCAAAAATGTACCTTGAGACGACCTGGTTGAAGAATCTGAGTTAGAGGATGAAGGTGATGAACTACGGTGCTAGACCGTCCGGGTGGTGACGATGATTTTCGCCGTGGTAGATCCTTGAGCAAAATGGGCAGAATTTCGTTAGTGTTTTTGGAAATATGGAAAAATGACAAGTTGGACTCTCATATTTACAGGGAAGGGAGGAGAGAGAATGAACAAGACACGTGTTGACATCCTAGGCGTCTACACAGATCCCCAAGCCAGCTGTCATACAGCTGTCCATTACTTGATAATCATTGTATTCTTGGACAGTGCATTTTGCGAGCTTGCCAAGTCGCATCGCATATAAAAATTCCTTATCCCAAAATGCGATCAGGAATTTTGGGGGGTAGTTGTTATGTGCACTTTTGGAAATGGGCCCTAAGCAGGACCCCATTGAGTTAAAGCGGGTTGGGCCTGAACGCAGGTCCAGCTCGTCATATTTCTGAAGGACAGCATGGGATTACTAAATATAGAAAATGGGTTTGAAGCTGGGCCTGGGCTCGCATAATGCGAGCAGGCTGGCCCGCTTCTCCCTATTTTGAATAACATAGACATGCGAGCTGACTTTTGGATATGGTGGGCTCAGCTCTCATCGCATGAATGTACTCTTGCGAGCTGAGCTCAGCTCTTGCACTGCCTCGCATCAGATTTATGATAAAACTAATAAGGGAATGCGAGGCGAGCCCATGGCGGCTCGCTTCGTGGATGATTATTTGGAAGGTGAGCATGGCCTCACCAGGGAGATGGTGCGAGCCGAGGAGGCCAAGCCGGCTAGCATTGTTAGAACGTTTTGATAAGATATGAATGGTGACGCATAGATGACTGGGTCGCTCGTAAATTTCGAGGCTAACGCGGAATATCCCAATAATCATGGGAAGAGATGCGATGATAAACGTGTGAAGTCGGTTAAGATTTATGTGACTGATTGGTTGAATGCCTGATTTTTAGGATCGGGCATGGGCTGAAGCCCTAGCCCTAATTATGTGACTTAATTCCTAAGAACTACGTGAGGTTTGATCCCTATAAATAGGGTACGTGGGCACTTTATATGATAATGTGAATGGACATTCAACTAAGGGTAAGAGAAAGAACAAATTCTTTAATCAATTTCTTGAGGAGTCATCATACAAACCCAGCCACCATAAACAATCTTCCTCCGTCACTAAACACTACCCTAAATCCGGTGACTTAACCTCCAAAATACTGTTATACGTTATAACAATAGTTATTTTCAATTTTCATCACTTGTGTATAGAAAAATGTTATTTAATGCCTCGACCCGAAATGATAAATTTTTTTTAATGAATTATATATTCCGATCCTCTTCTCTCCTTAATCCATGGTCCGAACGTTAAAGAGTATTTGGTAGTTGGTTGTTGGTACTCTGTTTGCCTCCAAATTGACATACAATTGAATAAGTCGTATCTGTGACTTGTAATGCAAATGGCACTCAACCACTGTTTCTTTCTTCTTCCCCCTCCTTTATCTACACCCCACTCTCTCTCCTCCAATTTTCATCACAATTTCAAATCTTTACAACTCCCTTCTCTCTCTGCCACTTCCAATTCTTCCCACTCATCCTCAATTTTCCTCCCTCATCTTCAAGAAACTCAACAACAAGACCCACTTCAAGAACACCCATTACAACCCACTCATGATCCGTTTCTTAAATTCTTCAAAACCCGGGTATCCGCTCCAGAACCCGACCCGACCTGTGAAGGAAAGCTCACCCTTCAAAAGAATCGCCGTACTTCTTGGCACCTAGCTGAAGATATTAATGCCCAAGGGGTCGAACCCGATTCTCCAGGACCCGACCCGAAACCCGACCCGGAAGATGACCATGAAGATGACCTGGGTTGTGGAGCTGGTGATGATAATGTGGTGTTTGAAATTTTGAAACTTGCTAAGAATTTACCTGAGAACAGGACATTAGGGGAATTTTTGAGGCCTTATGAGGGTAAATTGGGAAAGACAGAGTGTGTGAAAGTGTTGGATTTGATGGGTGAAGAGAAGGGTTTAGTGTTGTGCTCTTTGTATTTTTTCGAATGGATGGGATTGCAAGAGCCTTCGTTGATTAGTGCCCGGGCTTGTTCGGTTATGTTTATTTTGTTAGGGAGAGCTGGAATGGGAGATAAGTTGATGCTTTTGTTTAGGAATTTACCAAATGGGAAACAGTTTAGGGAAGCTCATGTTTTTACTTCCGCAATTTCTGGCCTTTTTAGCTGTGGGAGGTACCTATTCTGATTTTCTGAGCTAAATTGTTTGCTTCGAGTTTTAGGTCGTGTTTGGAACTTTCAATTTGTTGTGTTATCATAGAACTTATTTAGTTTGATTAAGTGATGATTTAAGTTTAAGGAATAAAAACTTTAAAATGCTAGTCATTCGTGTCATTATTAGGTTAATCGAGTTGTGCATCATTTTTGGGCTTTGCATGGAAATGGCATCTTTTGGGGAAAGTATTGATCACAAAAGTGTAAAATTGAGTTGGTTTTAGTTAGATGATGGATCATGTTGGATATTGTCACCCTCACCCCTACTTCTCGATTTTCATGTTGTTTTTGTTTATTGGAGTTATTTAGATTGGATTTTGGAACTTAATCACATTCTGTTTTTGGATTGGGTATGACTTGTGAAATTTTAGTATATATGCTTTTATGATTGGTGGAACACTGGAATTTATTAGTCAGATGCGTAGTAGGGTACTAGTAGTACTATTGAACTCACAGCGCTTGCACTTTGTGTGGTTTATCTGTGTTTAAATTATATTCTGACAGTTTGTATGGTTCAGCGTGTTTTGGTTGTATATTTAATTTGTTGTTTTTAGTTCAAACTTCAAAGGTACTTGTTCTGAAACGGTTGGTTACATGTATTGTATCAGGTATGATGATGCTTGGAGAGTGTACGAGACGATGGAATGTAATGATGTGCAACCAGATCATGTGACATGTTCAATAATGATTACAATCATGAGGAAGACCGGAAAGAGTGCGAAAGATGCATGGGATTTTTTTACAAAATCGAAAACCAAGTGGACTATAGAAGTCATGGGTGCTCTAATTAAATCGTTCTGTGATGAGGGGCTGAAAAAAGAAGCTCTTATTATTCAAGAAGAAATGGAGAAAAAAGGTATTGCCTCGAACGCTATTGTTTATAACACTTTAATGGATGCATACGGCAAGTCAAATCAGGTCGAAGAAGCAGAAGGTTTGTTTTCTGAAATGAATGCAAAGCGTATCAGGCCTACTGTTGCCACCTATAACATATTAATGGATGCGTACAAAAGAAGAATGCAACCTGAAACCATTGAAAAACTCCTTGTAGAAATGAAAACTATGGGGTTAGAGCCAAATGTCACATCGTATACATGTCTGATTAGCGCCTATGGTAGACAGAAGAATATGAGTGACATGGCCGCAGATGCTTTCTTGAGGATGAAGAAAGCTGGTGTTGAACCTACCTCTCACTCGTACACAGCTCTTATTAATGCTTATTCTCTCAATGGTTGGCATGAGAAAGCCTACATGGCCTTTGAGAGCATGCTAGGTGAAGGCTTAAAACCTTCTATAGAAACCTATACAGCTGTACTTGATGCATTTCGACGTGCCGGTGACACCCAAACACTGATGAAAATCTGGAAAATGATGACTAGGGATAAGATTGAGGGAACTCGGGTGACCTTTAACATTCTCTTAGATGGATTTGCTAAACAAGGTCACTACACTGAAGCAAGAGATGTGATAAGTGAATTTGGGAAAATTGGTTACAAGCCAACTGTAATGACATACAATATGCTGATAAATGCATATGCTCGGGGAGGACAGGATTTAAAGATACCACAACTGCTGAATGAGATGAAGGGTCTTAATCTAAAACCTGACTCAGTAACTTACTCCACTATGATTTATGCCTTTGTTCGTGTTCGTGATTTCAAGAGAGCATTTTTCTATCATAAACAGATGGTTAAAAGTGGCCAACTGCCTGATGCCAAATCATATGAGAAGTTACGGTCAATCTTGGATGTCAAAGCTGCAATAAAGAACAAGAAGGACAAAAGTGCTATTCTTGGTATTATTAATAGCAGAATGGGTGTAGTGAAAATAAAAAAGAAAACAAAGAAAGATGAATTCTGGAAAAACAAGACAAAGCGTTCAAAAAAACTTGGCTCTGGTTGAGTTACTAAGAATATTTTCTAGATTTCAAGTCCTGTTACATCCAAAATAGGTAGATTATGTTAAGGACGGGCTTCTATAGTGGTTCTTGCATGCTATGGATGGAGCTAGATCCACGTGTACCATATGGTATTGGGTATCCACCGCTTAATTGTTAAAGGTCAAGAAAGAAAAGTCCCAGGTTTAATGGGATCTTTTATCAGAAATTTGATGTCTTCCGCTCATATTTTACCCTGGTAAAGTATATGATCTAATGTTAGATTGCCCTTAATTATTTCACAGACAGACATCATATTAAATTTGGAAGCTCCTTGTTGTCAAAAAGACATCATATTAAATTTGGAAGCTCCTTGTAAAACAGAGGACACTGCATCTGCTTTGTACTTCTACATCAGATTCTTCATGCATTCTTCACCAATGAAGCTTTTATATTGTGGTAGGTCCTTTACACATTGAGACATGCCAGGTGCTTATGAAATCAGTAAAGCATATTGATACTGCAGATATTACAGCTTACACCAGTTGTTGCATTGGGAAACTGCATTGATCAATTGTCAAGCAGGTTACATAAAATTTTTGCCCATATTTATAGATATCAAGAAATCGTTATGAAAAGTTTGGAGAAAGTTGTATGTGTAATTGCATATATAGATAGATATCTATTGCTCTTTTTCAGTTTCCGTTTGGGTATTGACAATGGGATTTATCTAATTTCTCTCTGTGCAGCTCTTTGCATATTTCATTTGGTTTACAGAATTTGTGGTGGTTAAAGTTTATAGGGATTAAGCCCTTTTTATTTCGGTGTGTCTATCATCTTTTCCGGATATCTTTCACCTCCTAGGTATCCTTGAACCCGAAGATGCTGTGAATTGTGACGTAGACAATTGTACAAGTTATACTTTAAGTATTTTCGTTTTATTGGTAAATCTTGTCCGGTGTAATGTGGTACTTGGTTACTTTAATGATTTTTTTTGAGTTACATGGTTGCTAATATAAACGTTATATACAATGTATTTTTTTTCTTTCTTTTTTTGTCAAGTATATAGATACAATATATTCTGCTTGTGAAGCCTGGTGTATTCTGAGATGCTGGCCTTGCCTCTCTTAGATGTAAGCAACCTCACTGAGTATCACATGCACACAAGTCTGACTATCTATATATTTTTGCAGAACTTTTTTTTTTTTTCAATTTCTGCAATAAATTTATCTGTGTACTGTAATATTGTATTTTGTAATTTTATACTATATGAATATGATATGTATTATACCTCCGGTCACCTATAAATTTTGCACAGGAGTTCTACAATCTCTTCTCCCGAGAATTTAACGGCCGAAATGAATTCGTTCTGCAAATATGTTCATTATACTGCAATTTCGAATCCTATATTATAATACCTGAGTATAGTTAAAACCCAGTTAACCAATAGAAAATTATGAATTATTTTAGGACCAAGACCAATCACGTTATAACAAAAAAATTCCTTATTTAACATTCACATTCTATTATACTAACCATGGTTAGTTAATAATTCTATTCTAATTCTAATTTGGATACATTAATTAATTACTTGATTTAACATATTTATATATTA
>PHNY01084859.1:14859-32865 GCA_003724115.2 Anethum foeniculum
AAAACTACCCATCATCTAAAGCAATGAGCAGGAAATAAACTGGCATAATCTTTTAACTGCAATTTTTCCAAAGGTTTAATATATGGTACTGGTAAGACGTTATGATTATATGGACTAAACTGTGTTTTGTAGGATAGGAGTAAAGATCAACGTGCGTGTAATTACTATAAATAAGTTGATGAATCAATTTACTTTCTCAGTTCATATTTATTGGTTTTTGATATAAAAATGTCAACCAGTAGGAAGCAGAAAAACATAATGGGCAGATAAAGGAAAGTTATACGATGTTTCTGCCACTGAAATGCATAATTATCTTCTTCTAGTAGCGTAGTATGACTGAGTCTCAACTGAAGTGGCACAAATTATAAGAATAATTGAACTACATGAAAGTAGGGGCAGATTAAAAGATCCACATGACATGCGTTAGAATGCCGCTTCATATGCTGGTCTATGGTGTGAAAACTGAAAAGTTAGGGTGTATGCTTTGTGTACTATGATTTAGCATTTTAAGAAGGATATGAAACAGTATATGACTAATCCATTCTTTGGTAGATGGAGAACTAAATATACTACCTCCGTCCCCCCGAGTAGTATACATTGGGGGACGGGGACTCGGCACGCATTTTAACGTTCATTTATAACATAACTTTATAAATAATTTTAATTTTTTTCTTTTTCTAAATAAAAGTTTAACACTTGAAGTTTAATTCAAAAAAAGAAAATTTAGAAAATGAATTATGAAAGCATACTTTATATTCGCCTTAAAATGCGTGTCGAACATTGAAAAAATTATGTATACAATTCAGAGGGACAGAGGGAGTAATAAAGAAATACTGTGTTATGCTATAAGCCTGACCTGGTCCTCAGCAAGCTAGTATATCATATTATACATTTTCTAGTCGGTGTCAATTGAGAATCTTTATTTGATATTTTTATATTAGGCGGCTAAAGAAAATGCAACCCCAGCAACCTGGATATAATAACTCTCGAGTTTATTTGGAACTTCTTGCTGATTTACCCTGGCAGACTGCTAGCGAAGAGCATGAATTGGACTTGAAAGCTGCAAAAGAGCGTCTTGACAGTGATCATTATGGTCTAGTCAAGGTCAAGCAACGGATAATTGAATATTTGGCTGTTCGCAAGGTTGATTAAATTCCTTACGCTAGTCAGAGCAGTCAGAGTGTCTCTGATGTTGTGATTCTCATTAATCTTTCATGACTATGACTCTGAATCTGAGTTTGCGTTGCAGCTTAAACCAGATGCAAGAGGCGCAGTTTTGTGCTTTGTTGGTCCGCCAGGTGTTGGGAAGACATCTCTGGCATCTTCTATTGCGGCTGCGCTAGGCAGGAAATTCGTACGCATCTCTCTTGGTGGGGTTAAGGATGAGGCTGATATTAGAGGACATAGGAGGACATACGTTGGAAGCATGCCTGGGCGTCTCATTGATGGATTAAAGGTAACATCTGGATACAATTATGACCCTACCTTGATTCCTTCTTGTGCACATGTTAACGGTACATCTGTGTTTTGACTTCCAGCAAGTGCTTTAATGGATTTTTCAAGGTTGGATACTAAATTATTTTTCTTTATTTGACTTTCAGAAAGTAGCTGTTTGTAATCCTGTTATGCTCCTCGATGAGATTGACAAGACTGGTTCCGATGTTCGTGGAGATCCAGCCTCAGCTTTACTAGAGGTTCTCGACCCCGAACAGAACAAAACATTTAATGATCAGTATCCTATTCCTATCATCTCCCTGATCTTTTTGAATTATGTTCAAGAGGCAGAATACTCCAATATAAAGTCAGAATTTACTGCTAAGGATGTTTCAAAACGTAGTCTCTAAATTAAAACTTTGCAAGGATAATATTCATAGGCAATATCAACAGTTTCTTTCTTTCTGTCTTCCGTTTTTCTTCATAAAAAATTTCATTTTCAGTCAGGTAAGTGATATAATCTCAATATTTAGACATGATTGCTAGATTCTGGATTGGTAAATAATCCAAGTCATATGTATAGTGCCAGGAATAGATAAGTTTGTGTTAGTTATAATGCAGTACAGTTCGAGTTTTATGAGGTCTACGAGAGAACTTAGGACATGAATGCTTTTACTTGTACTAATTTTGTTCATTTATAATACCCGGAAAGGTTCCTTAATTAAAGTTTGCAGCTATTTGAATGTTCCATATGACCTTTCGAAGGTCATATTTGTGGCAACTGCAAATAAAGCACAACCTATTCCTCCACCTCTGTTAGACAGGATGGAAGTCATTGAACTCCCTGGTTATAATCCTGAAGAAAAGCTTAGAATTGCGATGCGGCATTTAATTCCAAGAGTATTGGAACAACATGGATTGAGTTCTGATTTTCTTCAAATTCCCGAGGTACTAATGTTTATATGCTTATTTACATAATAAGTGTGGCATTATCTTAAAAAGCAGTTTTTTGAATTTTAAATTATTAAGTGAAACTTCTGGAATCCTATCAATTAGGATCGTGCATGAATAAAAGTCACTTTTTATAAATTAGTGAACTCTTTCCTTGTGTATAATTGATATTTACACAGTCCAATATCTTCCTTCCTAGACAATTCGAAGGTACATGCTTCGAGGGATCAGTTACCTTCTTAAACATTCTCATTTGACAAACATTATTAGTTCTGGTTTGACAGTTAAAAAGATATAACTGCTGGTATAAACTTTCGCACATTATGTATTCTTGTTCCTCATGTCGGGGAAGAATCCAGTTGCCCTATGTTTTATATCTACAAGAGAGGGTGATCTATATATTCTCGTACTGTTCTTATGGTATGACTATTTTGCAAACCAAAGTATTGAAAAAATCTGCCTCTATTCACATTCCCTGTTCACTTATTCACCGCAGTTGTGTTTTTCAGATGACCTGTTTTTAAGTTGTAATCATACTTCTAGGGTGCGATGGAGAGCGAAATGTAATATAACTACTGCACGAAATAGAATCACCACATCGATCATGATTTTATCTTAAGTTGTCAACTGCTTGATGAATGAAACAATTATATTTTTGACCGTTCAGTGGAGCTAAAGATGATCACGACATGATAATTCTCTGCTTTTGTTTCTCTTTGATACTCTTTTTCCACAATATTTTATTATATAGAAATATGAAACACATAAACGGGTGCAAGGGTAGAGAGTATATTTGATATACTTAGTAATTGAAACTCCTGGCCTAAGAAGTCATTAGCACAGCTTTTTGTTTCATGTTGATATAAAGGTATAAAATTAATTAGTTTACTTATTCATGTTATTATGATTTGTGTTTTGATGTGGTAGGTTATGGTGAAACTCATTATTGAAAGATACACAAGAGAAGCTGGTGTTAGGAATCTGGAAAGGAATCTAGCATCTTTAGCTCGTGCAGCTGCAGTAAGAGTAGCAGAGCAAGAGCATCTTCTTCCACTTAGCAAAGATGTGCACCAACTTTCTTCTCCTTTGCTAGAAAGTAGACTTGGAGACGGTGCTGAAGTAGAAATGGAAGTAATTCCGATGGGTGACAATCACGAGATGTCAAGCGACTTCAGGGTTAATTCACCATTTATTGTTGATGAATCCATGCTGGAAAAAGTATTAGGGGTAATAATTTATCTTCAATTACAATTTCTCGTGTTTAAGATAGCATGTGTGGTATTATTTGCCAGCTGCTGGTTAAGGTGTCTAGCTAACATAGAAATACATGTAGACAGGGAAGAGAGAACAAAGCATATTGGCTGAGTCTTACTGAATTCTTGTCTTCTTCTCAGACCTTCAATTGTTTTTGTATAGATTTATATGCTGTATACCTGTTCTGCTTAGCAGATCTGAGGTTTTCTTTCTACGCTTTGATGCAGCCTCCACGCTTTGATGACAAAGAAACTGGAGAGCGGGTTGCAGCACCTGGGATATCAGTTGGACTGGTGTGGACTGCGTTCGGAGGAGAGGTTCAATTTGTGGAAGCTACGTGTATGGCGGGGAAAGGTGACCTGCATCTCACTGGCCAACTCGGTGATGTTATTAAAGAATCGGCGCAGATTGCACTTACTTGGGTAAATATGTTGCATTTTTTATGCCATGCAGATGCACATATAAAATTTAAGCTAAATTATTCTAGAACAGTACAATGGTATCTGAATCTTGATCAATTGTTCTTATTAAGAGAATTAGACAACTATTGCATTCCCATATATATCTTGAGCTTATGGCATTTTGTTCGTTATGGAGAGGTATTTAAGTTGCGTAAAACTATTGTGTGTTTCAGTACAGTGATGGTACTTTGTTATTGTGTAATTTTAATGTTATGAAGTAAAAATTGTTTCACTGATAAGATATTTTTTATATGTGCGATTCTGGATGCATGTTTCATATGTCATGTCATGTCATGTCGGTGCCGTATATATATTTTCTCAGTGCAGAATGTATTTGCAGCATTACTATAATGTTTCAAGCAAAACAGATCAATTACCAAAAGATGTAGTGTCCCACGAAGAAATTTAATATAAAACTTAACTTTACATGACATTTGGTGTTTCCTAATGTGAATCTTGATTCAGGTAAGGTCAAGGGCCACTGAGCTTAAGTTTGCCGCCAAGGAAACAAATCTATTGGAAGGGCGAGATGTTCACATTCATTTTCCTGCCGGTGCGATACCTAAAGACGGTCCCTCTGCAGGTGTGACCCTCGTAACAGCCCTGGTCTCACTGTTTACTCAGACAAGAGTAAGATCAGATACGGCGATGACAGGGGAAATGACACTGCGAGGTCTCGTATTACCAGTTGGCGGTGTTAAGGATAAGGTGCATATTCTGTCCGTTTCTGTCTACTCATTAACCTGTAGTGGTTGTCTGTGATAGACGGTATATATCGCATCTCTAGGTTCTATGAACAAAATAATTATGGCTCTCTCTTACGTCCAGAATTAAGAAAATAGAATAAAATAATATGTTGAAATAATATAAAAAAAAATGTTGGATGTGATTATTGATATAGTAAATTATTTTAACTCTTAGATATGCACTTGCACAGGTTTTGGCAGCACATCGCTATGGTATAAAGAGAGTTCTCCTACCAGAGCGGAACTTGAAGGATCTGGTTGATGTACCATCAGCTGTTTTGGCCAGCATGGAGGTAATTATCGTTTCCTATCACGACGGGCTTAGGTGTTTATTAACTGGTTTTCTGTGTAAAGACTATCTTCTCAATTCTCAGGTTCTTGTTCCTATTTAGACCAAATATTCGAAGTCCCTTGAACAAATACATAGACTCCAGAAATGTCTTGGATTTGTTGCAAGAATACATTCTTCCAACTTAAATATTATGGTCAAAATTTCATTTACATGGTTCCTTCTAATTAACTAGTGGGTGGCAGAGCCACAAGGTCCGATAGCTATTTTGTGCATGAACTTCTATACATTTAAATGTTGTGCATGAACGTTTATACAACTTTAAATGTTTATAAATATGGCCAATTCTGTTGAGCTGAACAAGTGTATATGAAATGCATCCAGGCTTATCTTGGAAGAGAACTTTCTAGATGAATATTATTATTATTTTACATATGTGCTTCCATTGATCTGGACTTGTTAATATGTTTTCTCTCACAGATATTGCCAGCCAAGCGAATGGAAGACGTGCTGGAGCATGCATTCGAAGGTGGATGCCCTTGGAGACAAAGCTCAAGGTTATGATAACACTGGCCTGATTTGTCCAGCAAACCTCAAGCTGCTTTATTTAGCTCAATTTGGTATGGGAAATAAGATTCTGGCCATTAAGCTGCTCACGCGGTTTTCACAGGAGCAGCGGAACTTCTAACACTTTGACTAATCACACTGGCAACACACAAGTCTCTAAGAAGTATATGCCTTGTATGCATCATCGTTTATATTTGCAATAAGATGCATAAACCACAAGCAGCTTGCTTGTCAGAGAATTTGAGTGTATAAATCAATTGAAGTACTTCATGGATAGAAATCTGATTACAAAGTATTTCTCTGAGAGGCATATATTCTTGTTTATATATTCTAGTGATTGCTTTATCATGTCGCATTTGTATCAATAATACACTATACTATACTGAGTCTATGTGTACCGGAATCTTGTTACTTAGAACACCAAAGTGGCAAAGTATCATTGTTATCACTTATTTTTAAAATTATTTATAATTCAATAAATCTAATATCAAAATCAGCACAAACTTTATATATAATATTATGATGAGTTAAATACAATTTACATCCACTGCCGTTGCAACAAATGAGTTTTGATACACATGCTTTCAAAAAAAAAACAATTTGCATTTCTTATATTTGAAAAAAGGGGTCAAAATGTATTTCATTCCCCTTCACCGTTAATCTTACACAGTTAAAGTTTGGATTTGTAGGGGTATTGTTGCCATTAAGAAACAAATGGCCTACAGATCATGTACTCTGTTTTGCTACATCTGGTGTTCAATGAAAAAGATGTTTTTATCTTTGTTGTGATAGATTTGTGATGATGAAAATTTACTTGGAACACCAGTAAACACCTTTCCTTGATACCAAAATAACATAAATGACATCTCTGCTTGAGACCAAACTAACATAAATGTCACTGGCACGGTGTACAAAATACAAAATATTTGTATGATTTTAGGAATACAAAATTTTATTACCACCATAATCGGGTATTTCTTTGAGATCATTAGCATCTGAAGAATGGATCACCAATGACCTGTAAGAGACCTCACATGGTTAAGAGAGATTATCAGTAAAAAGATACTCCCTCCCTCATACCCAATTCCTGACATCCTATAGTTACCTATATTATTAATTTTTTTTTCTTCTAATAAAAATATAATATTTAATTTTTATTCAAAAAAAATTTTAAAAAAAAATTATGAATTATACTTTATAATAACCTTAAAATACGTGCCGAACATGAAAAAAATATTGTAAAGAAATGAGTGGAATGAGAGATCGTTCAGAAATTGTTAATCATCGAGAGAGGGAAGAAAATTATGTGGTGATTGATTATTTTTAGATTTAAGAAGAGATAATATTGTTTTTCTTATCTTTTTGTTAATTTTTTCCATTGCTTAATGACGAGAACATTCTTACAAATTCAAATTTTAATGGATAAAAAGGAAGAGACGCTCTTTCAAATGTAAGGGATGCAAAATATTTCTTTGAAAAGATGTACATCAAAACTCATTTGTTGAGTTGCAAACAGTATTTTACTCTGTTATGAGTCACCAATTTAGTTTTGTTTCCTATTATTTTTTTTATATATATTTACACGTATATTATGCATAAACGCGGTAAAAGATATCATAATCCTGCTAAAATCAATTTTGACTTGAGAGCAATAACCAGACCGCATATTTCAGTTTTTATTTGTTCAGTCGTTTTTTTTCATTCAGCTTCTTTAGTCTTCTAATTAATTTCATTTAAATTTTTATGTTTACATCCAGCTTCTTTCGTGAATCGGGCAAAAATTTGTAAACAAACTTCCACAATCTAGATACTGCAGATCCTGTAAAGTGCATATCATATGTTCAACTGTACAAATGGTCTGAAGAAACAGCTTGAAGAGTGCACAAATAGCAACTCAAACCCAAAAAGCAGAATTATTTTCATTGCAGCAGAAGATCAAAGAGCAACTTCTATTGCTACAAACATAATATTTCCCGGAAAAAAATGATATTGTCCCAGTCGGGTAAAACCACCTTGGGAGGCAAACAATTGAAGTTCAAACCTTCATCATGGTATTAAAGTCAACTTTTGTCCACACCAATAAGTATCCTAAACATTCGGTATAGTCTAGGACCAATTTTTGTTCACACCGATATCATGCTTACCCTAGACAAACCCAGTCAAATGCACAATATAGGCCTGTTAATATCACAAACATATGTTCATCATCACCACTTTGTAGATTATACATGTCAGGCCAGAAGGAACAGATGATCTCCCCTGTGCAGAAAAAAACAGTTGTACCTGCTTCTGAACAGTAATAAGTTCCCTTAAATAGGGATCAGCTCCGCTTTTTTCGATAGCCAAACCCTTTTTAAAAAGCCATGACATTTAATGATTTTCCCAATCGAACAAACTCACTTCCATCAAAAAGTTCAAGTTTCAACAAGATACTGGGTTATCCTCTTCCTCAACCCTTAATGTTCCCATCCTCTTTTTCGGATGTTCCTGTCCTGAGGTCAATATATCTGATAACTGCAATTCAGAATGACTAGCGAAGGGCCACTCTTTCAACCCGAATTCAATTATTTGTGGACCACGACAGCATCTTATGGCAGACAGAACAATTGACCAGACATGGCAGAACAATTTATGTTTACAAGGCAAAGACTAACCCATTATAGATAGAAGCCCCAAGAACTCAACTACTATAATGAAGTTTCTGATTTTGGGACCCTTGTCCCTGTTGGGCTTGTTGCTGTTGTGGAGCTTGCATGTTATGTGGCTGAGTATTGTAGTTGGTGAAAGGCTGGGAATAAAGAGGATTCAACAGTGCCTATCAAAATACATAAAAAACAATTAGGCTCATTACTAAAAACCAGAGTCGAGGAAACTAACATCAAATGACAAAACAATGAGTATGCAGACCTTTTGGTGTTATTACAAAATGTCAAGTTCCTATATAAGACATGCTAAATGCTCCTAGTCACATGTTAAATAGGTGCAGCTGGTGCAACTGTGCAAGTCACTTGTCAACATGTACTACTAACTTAAATTTTTTTTATAATATCACTTGGACAAGTAGTCAACAGACAGATGAGTCGTAAAACCTGAGATTGGATTTGACTAGCATTCCCCAAGCCAAAGTGGCTCTGTGAAGCATCTTCTTGTGAAGGATCGTTAAATCCAGCCTGCGTAAAGAGGCCTTGTGAACCATGGGCCAAGTAGTCCTAAGATAAACAATTTACATAACAAATATTAGTTGATACTCATATAATAGCGAACAAAGATTGTTTGTGAGAAATTCTGCAACTACAGGCTCAAAGTTTTGTAGAAATTCATCGGTATCCATTTAGCGTTTCTCCCTTCAATCATATTATCCTCAATAAATATGAATGTCAAACAAAGATGATAAATTGTAGCCTACGTGCCTAACTAACATGACCAACCTGAGACATGAATTCATTGCCGGAACCGAAGCGAGAATATCCTGCTTGAGAATTCTGATTCAGAAAGCTACTCGGGAACCCTCCTTGTGCTCCCTGCGTTACATAATCAACAGTAAATCCACTTTGAGAAGCCTGCAAGCAACGCATTTAAATGTCAAGAGTGCATATATATATATATATATACACACACACACATATATATATAGGTAATAAGAGACCGAAATACTGAATACAACATAATTTTTGTACCAACCTGAGTGGAGAAATCAGCAACATTATATGGAACATGTGAACCCTGGCTTTTAAAATCATCTCCCAAGATATCCTGATAAACAATTTTCGGCATAAGATTTAAAATAGATTTAAAAAGAAAAAGTGTTACCTTCACAAAGTTCTCTTACCTGAGACATGCCGCCAATAGAGAAGCCATCCCGAAAAGATTGATTTGGTTGAACAGCCATCTATTCAAAAGAAAAATCCACCGAAATGTTTAACAATTTCTGAAGAGAAAAATGTAGACAGAGAGAAACAAATCGTTGAAATAAATGCTGGGTGTCACCATTTCAGTTCCACCACCAAAGAAAAGCTCTGACACTTACATTAGAAACATAACCAGGCTGCGACAATGGACCACCAGGAGATGGCTGGCTACTTGGACCCTCCAGGGTAGAATAATTAAAATTAGATCCAACACTCCCAACTGCTTGCTGAGAGCCTTGCTGGTGCGGGAGATGATTGCCTACTGGAGCACCAGCATTGCCACGTCCAGTACCAAAACCTCGACTACCCTGCTGAGGAAGATGAGGAACAGCTCCAACAGGTCCATGTACAGCACCGCCAGCAGGAATAGCATATGGCTGCGGAGGGCACCCATGATAAGGTGTAACCGGAACACGAGGCATGGGATAACCAGCTGGATGCAGACCAGGTTTATGTGTACCATTGGGAGGGCCAGGAGGCATGAAAGAACCTGCAACTCGTAATTTTTGTTCACAACAAAGAAAGCTTATCATGCTATGCTGTACTACCACAGGATTTCACACTATATACTCATCATATCAGATCAAGTGGAATTAAAATTCGAAGATAACATGAAATACTAATTATATAAACCGAACATACCCCTAGAACGACCACTTCTCCTATCGGTATCTGCAGTTGAAGATGCAGCAAAACTATCATTAGGCACCATTCCAGGTCCACCGCCAAAGAAAAGTCTCCGATCATTGTACATCTGCGAAACGAAACATAGTACCAGTATATGATTTAGAAGAGTAAGCAACTTCATACCAAACATTTATATTTAAACAAGCTTTACCTTTTTAGGCTTTTGAAACTGCACCATGCTCTGCTTCAAATTATTTAAAGGTCCTTCCACCAAACACTCATGTTCCTGATAAATAAAGATAAATAGAGGACCAAGTTAGCGGCATTCAAACTGATACATAAAACTTCAAAAGCCTGAGGAGACCCGGAGAATCACATACAAGCACGAGTTGTTTTTGGCATTTTTCAACACCATATATCTACAACCTGGCCTCCTAAAGCACGAGTGAGATGAAAAGGGTAATATACACTGCTACAATTTCAAAGAAAAAGGGCCACAATTTGGCACATGGCTGCACAACCTTAATTACATTCGAGTGGAACCAGCATATTTATATATATATCTACATTACATATTCTCTACCTACATAGATACAAGATCTAAACTAGACACAGTCCAACCATGCAAATAAAATATTGATAAGAAGCAATGTATAAAAGAACAAGAGACAACATAGGACCTTATAATGGGTCAGCAAGCCATTCCACAATGGTTGTTTGCTTAGAACCTTTGGATTACCCAGGATGACAATGCCATAACGGGCACGAGTGAGAGCGACATTAAGCCTTCGTGGATCATTAAGGAATCCAATACCCTGGATGACAGAAGAAGTCAGCAAACTACCTTCAACACACAGTTACAGTATACAAGTATAATATCACAAAGTTAAATCCGTAAAATTCTCAGTGGTTGTAAAATACCCAAGACGAGCACAAATGTTGACTAAAATATCAGGGGTTATCAAAGTAGAATTAAATAAATTGCAACCCATTTGCTTCAAAATGGTATAGGGCCTATAGGACTCGAAATTTTTTAACATCTAATAATAGCTGTAACATACACAGAACATTCAGAAAAAAAGGACATGCAAATAAACTTCCGATGAAACCTTTTGACAAACCTCCTCAACAATTCCTAAATAAATAATGATTAATTACTACTAATTTACACAAAAAACAAGTCACTACAACAAATAAAGATGCTAGAATCTATGGGGAAAGAGAGGGGCGGGGGGAACAGGTGCAGGGGAACACAAGTATATCAACCAACCTGATGTTCGTTACTTCTCACACACGACAAGATAATATAATCCTTCTCCCTCCCTTGGAAAGAATCTACACTAGCCACCTGTAAAAGTTCAATATTAATGCTCCATGCTTGGGAAACTATAAATTGCATCCAACAGCATGATGGCAGGAGAATCTAAAAAGAACCTCAATTTCTTTGTAGAGTTGCTGTCTTAAAGCACCATTTCTTGACATGTAGTTGACAATATATGCACGCTGGCCTTCATACGGTGTTATCACTCCTATCTGTAGTTAATTCAATATAAAAAAATTCAGTCAAGGCCCATCAACAAAAAGAAAAGATGCAAAAGGTCTGACAAACACACCTGACTAGGAATCACGCCACTCTTCAAAAAAGTAGTCACAATTTTTTCCACATTTGCAGCTTCTGTCCTGTTTAGATAGGATGTTCCACTAGCACTTATCTCCTCTTGTCCCATCTTAAAATATACAACATTAGAATTTTAATAAAATAGTGACAAAAGAGAAAGTAAAACCAGTCAACACATAGCTGCATCTCCCATGATTAAGTGACAATTTTGATGATCAATATTCTCGATGGTCCATACATCTACAATGTTGACCCTTATAGTAGATAAACAGCTTATGCTGTTATGCATCTCTTAATTCTAAGAAACTTTTCCAAGTTAAACCTTCAATAAATTTTCAGACGTAACAAACTAATTATATAAATGCACATGTGTGCGAGCACGCACGTGCCCAAACACGAAAAGAAGAATAAAATTCACAAAATGGGAAGAAATCTACTACAGATATAGAACATGAAGGACTTCAAAGTACCTGCACGTAAAAGAACATTGGTCGATTTGGCACGGGCCAAGGAAAATCAATGCCTGTCGACTGCCTCTCATTTATTGTAACTCCATTTTGGAGTGTACCTTCGTAAAAGTTATTAGAGGGGAATTCAGAAAGGGATGGATGCATCCGGTATTGAACCTGTTCAAGATCGAACAAGAAATTAAGTGTAGTTTATCACTAGTTAACCCCATCTAAAAGCAACCATAACTAATTACAGTGCTCTTAACTCCGATAAACCAGAAACGTGTCAATATAAACAAAATCTTTGTAGCCAGCACATGTAAAAAACGCAGTAAAGAAAAGAATATAACCTGTAATCTAATTGGTTTTACACCTAGTAGCACCAGACGCTCAAACAACGACTGTGCTAGTCCAGCACGAGCTGCTTTCTTGCACATAATGACAGGACCAAGTTGGCAATGATCACCAACAAGAACAACCTAACAAAAAAAATGTGGCAAAGAAGCGATGAAATATAGACATAAGGCATTTACTCGTTTAGTACAATATATAACATAAAAATTTAGCAACTTACCTGCTTAACTCCAAGAACCAATGGAATCAGACACTCTGGCTCAGTTGACTGAGTTGATTCATCAATGAGGACCTGCAAAGGTACATCAGGATTTCAGCTACAAGAACTAAAAAATTTATATATGAAAATTATACATCAATACAAGCATGTCTGATACCTGCCGGAATCGAAAATTTGCCAATCGAGGATCTCCAGCACCAACACAGGTACAGCATATAACATCAGCACTTTGAGAAATTTCTCTCTCCGTCGCTCGCTTCAGAGCCTTATATTTTTTCTCATCACTACTGGACAGCTCTCCTGTAGAATAGAAAAAGTATTAGTGTTTGCAACTAGAGCATATATATTCAAAATAATGTCACAATAGTTAATATAGGTATTTAAAATATAAATTCGATAAACAAATAGACTAAATTCTTAGCAAATTCCTTTTCAGATATAAGTTTGACATATCTAGATCTTGCACTTGATATGTATCTTAAATTGAAAAATATCCTCAAAATTAAAATATCAACTAGGATGTATTTTTATATAAAATCGATTTATTATCAGTCAAAGTCAGGAGTCAATTCCAATACGTAATAGGTCACTATGTATTCACAGCTGCTGTAAATTCATTGCATTATTAGGTCCCGGTGCATTCTTTTTGCCCATTTCCCCCCTAAATTTATGATTTCCAAAAAAAAAAAAGAAAAGATAAAGAAGAAGTCTAATGGTCCGATCTCAACATGTAATAGAGGCATTTTACCATAACCCGATTTATACAACACTGTAACAAAATGTTGTGGTTAGCGCTGTTAAAAGGGAAAACCCGTCCTTGCACAATATACTAGAGCTTCTTGTAACAAAATTTGCTAGCAAGACTTAAAACATATAAAGATTTTCACCTCCTATATGATGAACTTACCTTGTTCGTCTTTCAACTGCTGTAACTTGTGAAGTTCACTCTTTTCAGAAGTATCAAGATGTCTGACCTGAAGTAGAACTATATTCAGAGACAAAAATCTAGTATTTAAGTACTAAACTGCATCTTATTCCATGATTGAATCAGCTATCATAAACACACACCTGATAATGCAGAGTTAGATGCTCAACCGGAGAACTTACAGCTTCCCGTGATTTTGCACAGAGCCTAACAACCTAGTATAATAACATTCTCAAGAAGTAAGAAACGAAGGTCCAGTATATTTGAACTATGGAAAGTACTCAATACTTGTTATGTACAATAGCAGAGGCAACAGCTGCATCCCACAGAAAGACTATGATAAAAACTAGGCCGGCCAGGCCAAGTCAGTTGCAGCCGACTATGGTAAAAAAGAAAATGTACTTAATTAAGCGATACAATAGTAGTATTTCTTACCTTTAAGCCGGTGGCACTTATCTTTTCTGCCAGTTGATCCACAGCAACATTACTGGGAGCACAAACTAAAACCTGTCAAGGAAGACTTCCACGCTATAAAATACAATATCATGCAACATGTTGATTTGTAGATACATAAATATTATAAAATTGACCCAAGATTACCTGTCCCTGTCCTTGTTTAGCCATATGATATACAATCGCTGCAGAAGTGACAGTTTTCCCTGTGCCAGGTGGACCTTGAATCAAACTTATTGGCTTCTGAAGTACACTCTTTACAGCAAACACCTACAACAGCACCACACAGGACCTAAGAACGATCAAACATAATAATAGCAAGCAAGAAAAAACACAAGGCCAGTAATTAAGGTCCGATGAATAGTTTAAGTCTATATAAAAAATAATAATTACACAGCAATCCGTTACTGTTAATGCATAAATTGCATATTACAAGGCAGCAGTTCATTACTGTTATTTTGGCGGACTATATAATCAAAGTCAAACCAGGTTTATTACTGTTACTTTGGCAGACTATATAACTACATAAAAAACATGACGTTGTAAGAAGTTCTACAAAAATTACGCAACTCATTGATTCTATATAGTGAAAAATATATCAATAAAATACGTACATAGGACAAGGAATCCACATGCTGTAAGAGATGGGTGGAGTATCAAACATAAGCAGATTTGATGATTCTAAATTTTAATTATTGAGCTTACTTGAGAAGCATTAAGCTCAGGAAGTCCTGGTGCGCCAAAACGACGAGGCAAGGCATTACGAACCATTTGAACCTCAACTTCATGGCCCAACAAATGATGATAAATGTACCTAATGGAGGTCAAAAGCAAAGGACATCAGAACTTTTCTGCCGATGCATGTGAAAGGAAGAGCAAAGTAGCAGACCCACCCGCTAACACTTGTTTCATCTACAGCGAAAGTTTTCATTGCACCCTGCATCCTATCAAAACTTGTGCTCTTCCAGACAAAATCAACACTAAACCCATGGTTCACATCAACAGGAACTCCCTGCAAACAGAAACAATAATTAAATTGCTAAAGCAAAAGAAGAGCAAAAAAAACATATACAATAACCACACTACCTGACTGGCGCGGAGTTCAAGAGCCACCTCCTCTTGTGCTGTCAACTTTACCTGTTAAAAATAAAGAGAACACAGAACAAAGAGTACTTTAAATTATACATGAAGTTTATTAAGAGGACTCGTACAGATAATATCCTTACCAAACAACTTATAATGGGTTCTCTTAAACAATCCTAGAAATTTGCACTGTCATATCTAGACAGCCAGAAAAATAAACTCGGATCTAGCTAACAAGCAACTTAGTCCAAATAAAAACCTACCACGTGACCCACTGACTGCCAAGCTGGATGAGCTGCATCACCTGAATAACGCAGTCGTAACTCATCCCCAGGAACAAGGCGTAATTCATTATCTTCCTACAAAGAAAATGACGAGGGAAAATCAGGATATGAGGAAATTATTCAACAAAGCATAAGGTGATAGAAAAAAAGCTAAACGAACTGAAAAGGTATCTGGCACAGTGGCACTACAGGTATAAATTGTAATCAAAGCAAAAAATTTACCTTTGGAAACACGAAGTACGCTATACGTTTCTTGTTTAAACCAATATCCCACCGTATAGTAAGATTGTCTTTGCTTTGAGACTCTTTCATCATCTACAGAACAAAATATAATCAGCTTCCGAAGCAAAAATAAAGACTCTTTACTGATTGGCATAGATCTCACAGAATGTGGCAAATAATAGCTAGAAACCATCAACTTGTTACTTGGATAATTTTACAATAATACTAGCATATCGGAATCTGGACAAAAGCCACAAGGACAAATAAAAAAATACAAGAAAGTGTAACATACTTTATCATAATCAGCTTCTAGCTTGATAAGTGGGGCAAACACGTTTTGATACTGCAAAAAGGAAGCACCTTTAAGTTGTCAGCAAAAAATTACATGCGAGGTAAAAACTGCAACTGCTGATCAATAATAGATACATTTTCATTCTTCTAAATCAACAATTAGAAAGTCCAAAAAAGCAACTGATGAGAGCTGTGAGCATGTGCACCTGATATGCGTCCTCATACTTCAAAGCAACAGGTTGTGGTTCATCATCCACACCAGGCTTCTCAAGATCTTCAAGAGTAGCATCAGGATTTGACTTCCAAAGTTCTTCCACCTTATTAATCTGTTGAGCGCTGATCTGTCGTGCTCTCAACTGCTCCTGTTCAGAGGGGACCTGGAAATTTTTTCAGAGCCGGTCATTCATTGAGGTAAGATTAATTTAGAAAAGCATATATGCAAGCAAAACACACACAACCAACCTTGACAAGCCACTGCAGGAAACATCGGTCATCAATAAGGGGACACCATTGACTCAGGTCCCAATTCATGTCCTTCAATGCATTAACATTGAGACACGGCTCCCTGCAAAGAAGAACAACAACACTCTCTGCCTTGGCAGAAATGAACCCAAGAAGAAATACGTTTCGACATCCACAATTGTAACACTCTAAAATAGTTTCTCCCAAGGGACTGTCTTTATGAAGACAAACTTCTTTATGTTTCGCCCGCACCTAGAAAACAAAATATAACATATCAAGGCGCTGACCGTGACAGTTTACCATAATGATAGAACAAATTGGAAAGAATAACTGTTAAACAGTCGCCCTACGTCATACTACATGGTAAAATTTTAAAAACTGAATTTACCTACTTCAGATTCAACGAGGCCAAGTCCTAAAACACTCTTCTTCCATAACAAACCAATCCTCGAGATTTTATACTACATTAATAATATTCCACAAACATGACAGCGGAAACTCATATCTAGTTTCCTAGGTAAACTACGGTACATTCTTGACGAAATCTATTAATAAGAACTACCTAAATACCATTATAATAGATGAAATAATAATTGGTCTAACATATACAAGTATACAACTATGTGTCAGAGAGACCATACGAGAAAAGTGCAACGAAGCGTAAAGGGCCTCTTGGAGCTTAAGCACGGGCTTTTCAAACGAAGCGCACTATAATATATATATATATATATATATATATATGTATGTATATTTGTGTGTGTGTGTGTAAACACTTGACATGCTAATTGATATTTATAAACCTGAGGTGTAAACAAATTGTTCAAGAAAGAAATAGGTTAAAGTTTCATTATATTAGCTAATAAAATAAAACTATATTTGTGCATCAACACCTTCTTTGTCGTTAAAATTATCAGTTTGAATCTTCATTATAGTTGGCACTGAGATGCTTATTCTCCACAAATTCAATATCCTCTACATTCTCATATTGAAGATCCATATTCTTCCACGTTTAATCTCCTTATGTTGTAGATCACTTTTAATTCTAACCTCGATCTAAATGGTACTAGAGTAGTTATCTGACACCGTAAGCACTATGATCATGCCCAATAAGTCAAAAAAATGGCCTAACGTTCAAAAATCTTCTTCAAATCTGGGCAACATTCTCATTCTGAAATATACAACTGGTATTTCCAACGTGCTAAAATTACCCCAAGCCATAAAAAGAGAATCCAGACTCAACCGTGCTTTGGGACCAAGTTATCGCACTAAAACAGTAACTTGAAGACATCTGTTAATAGTCATAATGTTTGAAAATTTTCAAATCAAAGAACTACAACTCAATTCAATTGCTTATATCATCTTGAATATATTAACATGTTCTCTGGGGGGGGGGGGGGGGGGGGGGGGG
>PHNY01084906.1:817-12986 GCA_003724115.2 Anethum foeniculum
TTTCGGTTCATAAATTTGTTATACAATTCGTTTCACAAAACTATTAGTAACGAGTTAACGTGTTAGATTTTTGTAACAAGTAAAACAACTACTAGGTGCAGAAGTAGAACAATAAGGTGGAATTTCGTAAATGCTCGTANCATTTAATAGCATTTATTTATTATATATTATCATCAGATTCAATTCTTTACGATTATTAATTTAATTTAATATTAATATTTTAAATTTTATTTTTATTCGTATTTCGCAAGGTTATGATGTTTAATTCTCTGCAAATACTAATTTAATATTTTTAATCTCGGGCCCGTGCTTCGCACGGGTTACCAACTAGTTTTAATATATTTATATTTACTCACTAAACACATTTTTTTTAAAAGCTCAGCCTGATGGTAGTACAGTTTGTTTCCTATCATGTTTGCTGAAGTGCAATTGAGTATTATGTATCATGAATATTGTGTTTTCATGGCCGTCATGATAGATGACTTGTTTGTGCCTTGAAGAGGTAGTATATATATTATCATGGATGATAATGGTTTTGTTCATAAATGTAGTTCATACATAAATGTAGTTCATACGTGAAGAGATCAGTTTTCATTTTCGGAAGAAGCCAAGTTAAAAGCTTTAAGATTATGGCCTTTGTAGTGTCTATGTAGTAATATAATACCAAGTAAAACTGGATGGGCACGTTCATCAATTTGCAATATAAAGTGGAAACAATATTTTTAGTTTAAAATCTGGAATAAAATATTTTAATAGGTAATCATACGCATATAAAAAAGAGAAACCATATCAATTTGCAAGTGTATTCTTAATATATTGGAAGAAATAAAATAATGGATATATCTATTAATGTACAATAATTACAAATCATAAATTTTCAGTTTTCTGGGTTTTCCTATTGAACGGAAGGATGCATATAACTGGATAATAATGAGGTGCAAAAATTTTGGAAAATACAAAATACAAATTACTAGGCTCAAAAAATAAGTAACTATACTCCCTCTGTTTGGAAATAATAGTCACTTGACTTTTTTACACGTACTTTTAAGAGCTTTGACTATATAGTAAAAAATAATTTTTATAAATTTTTCTTTTTCTGAATAAAAGTAATAAACTAAAACTATTATTTACAATTTTTTTTAAAAAAATAATAATATTTACTATGTGGTCAAACCTCTTAAAACTACGTGCAGAAAAGTCAAACGACTATTATTTTCAAACAGAGGGGTAATAATAAAGGAGTCATAAATCAAAGGTTTAATCATCATAAAGCAAGCTAAACTACGTGCAGAAAAGTCAAACGACTATTATTTTCAAACAGAGGGGTAATAATAAAGGAGTCATAAATCAAAGGTTTAATCATCATAAAGCAAGCTAAAATTGAGGGATGTGATTTTAGCTTTTCCAAATTAATGTAGTCAACTAGAATTGAGTTTAGTAAACTTAATTTTAGCTATGGTTGACTAATTACTAGTAAGGCAAGGGCTAGAATTTAAAATTCAAATATTAAGTCTCCCACTACATTGTCTTTTACTACAGGAAGTTGTATATGTCTATGTATCATGCAGGAATTAGCTCACACTAGCGGTGTTTTAATATTTTTGGATTTAACTGATTATTAATTCCCGATTAATTCTAAATAAGGTGGCCAATCGATTCGGTTTTTAAAATGTGGTTAATTGTTTTAAGTTTTAGTGAGGGAATTAAGTTTTAATATTTATTAGTAATTTAAAGATTAATAAAGTAAAGTATATCCTAGTTCTATATATAACTTTATAAGTACTTTAATTTTTATTATTATTTAATAAACTGAGAGAACTAAAAGATTTTAATTAAATTTATATTGATGGCTGAATTTCAGAAAATTAATTTATAAATGTATAAACTGTGTGTCTAACCAAAGGGATCCCCTTTGGTTAGATGTTCTATTTTGTGAATTATATATTATATTATTAATAGAAGTTATTTTAATTTCTCTTACGTTATGAGATATTTTTTTAAAAGTTTTTGGACTAATAGCCCAAAATATTTTTGTGGCTTTCAGGTTATTTGAAGCACTACTGTGAGAATTTTATCAGGAAAGTGTTCTCTTTTCAGACATTAAAGTCTTATTGTCTAAGTGTCCGGAGGCAACATGCATGCCTTTCGGTTAGATGATAAATTTTTTTGAACAAAAGAAACTCTTTTCTCTTGGTGATATATTCCGAGGCTATTCATGAACGAATAAGTCATTTTTGACAAAAAAAAATTGTTATTTATTTATTAATATAATGTTGATTTTTTATTATAAAATATAAATTTTCATTGAAATTAATGATGTAAATGTTTTTTTATTATAATATTGACAGAACTCAAACCGTACAGTAGTTAAAAGATTATAATCAACTATTTCTTTGTATTGGATTTAACGAATTTTAATATATTTATATTTACTCACCTGATGCACGTATTTTTTAATTTACATGTACATATTTTGCTAGATTTATGTATATTACTTAATTTGTAATTAACTTGATTTGTTTTATACTTGTTGTAGATTATTTTGAGATGTTAATTTTATTCTAAAATAATTTTGATAGGTTTTCCTAATTTAATATAGAGTTTTTTTAAATTTGCTTGTAATTTTTTTTATTAATTTTGTGATATTAATATTTGAATTATTTTAATTAATTTTAGATATATTATTTTCTAAATTAGGATTTCGTATTTAATTTGTAATTAAATGAGGATAATATTTTCTATTATTATTCTTGATTTGTTTTTATTTTTCATAAATTATTTTGTAGTGTCAATTTTATTTTTAAATAATTTTGTATTAGAAATCTCTAGCTTTGTAACCAGTACGATACACGATTTTTTTAAACAAATATTATATATATATATATATATATATATTAAATAATTAATATAGAATAAATATTATTTAGAATTCATGAGAAAAGGTGTGAAAAATTATGTGTGTTGTTCTGTGCAAATCTGTGACTTTTTATAGCTGAAATCTCCTCAATTACCGGTAGAGTAGAGATATTCGGGGATATAATATTCTTTGATTGTGGAAAAGATAATCGTCCTTTATCTCCGGCTCGTCACAGTTATCACTATGACTAGTCGTAATTATCCAAATAAGCTTAGTCATAAGTGCTCGTAGTTATCTAGATAAGCTTAGTCATAAGTTGGGCATTGTGTCAATTATGGGCTTTATTTGGCTTAAAAGAACCCAATTGGATTTTAGGCCCATTGGGCCGAAGGAGGTGTTCCTCTAACATGTCCCTGGGCTTCGGTCGGCTGAAACTGGCCATTTGAAGAGCAAAAAATTGAAATCCATTTTCGGTCCAAGCCTAAGAACACAACCGCTATGATAAACCAACGCCTAGGGTTCTGTGCCACTTTAATAATGAAAGTTGTTTTAACCTCGAGATACGTAAGCTCATCCATACCGTTGAACGTGAACTGTTGCTTTTAACATTATTGCCTTCGGGCTTTTTATAATTTTGTGAATAAATAATATAATTTAATCATATTAGATTCATGAAAATGAGAGTAGCTCATTGGAGGAAACATGTTTGACGAAAGAGCAGTTTTCTAGACTAATATACTAATTAGATTTATTCAAAATTTCAGAATGTGCAACACCAAATAAGAAATTTTTAAAAAAAAATCAAAATATTATTTTGAATTTTGTTTAAAAATACATTCTATAAAATATTTTTTAAAAATTCATAAAAATATCATGCCCTTGGCTTATTCAACTAGTTCTTATATATAACATATTAATCCTTCCACTACTTTATAAATTAGTAGTCCAATTTAATTTTGAGGTTATACTTATCAAATTTATTAAAAGAAATAAAATTTATTATAAAAATATATTTTTTTGTTGGAAAAAATAATAAAAAGCAATGTTTAGTTTGTTAATAAAATAAATAAATTTGTGTACTAAATAAATGTAAAACAAAATCCAAAGAAACCAGTATATCATGTATCATGTAGTCTATTATAACATAGTCTAGGGTATGGGTTGGGTTGGTCAAGGTTGAAGTTGTTTTTGCAACCCGACCCAACTAAATCGAATTGAAAATTTTCAACTCAATCATAAAAAAATAAAGTTTGTAATTCGATCATATTCATCGTACATCGATTTGGGTTGATTTGGTTTATTTTGAATGAGCTAAATAATTTTATAAAATTTATTTTTCAAGAGGAACACACAAATACTTGTGTAGTTGGTTCTTTTCTCACGAGCTCTCGTTTCTATATACGGTATACATATATAGATACGGTATACATATATAGATAGATTTTGAAATATTGGTCTATTCATTACATAGATAATCGATATATATATTTTCTTAAAAACGTGCTGTTTTGAAAGTAATCCCATTTACTCATTTTTATATTACTCTTAAGTTCCACTAATTTTAAATCTTACAAATATAAATATTATACACATATTTCTCTTCATCTTTTTCGTCGATCTTCATCTTTCCGACAAATTCGCGTGAAATGAATTTTGATCTATTTATACTTTCTAGCTATTTTTCAAATCTATTTATGTTATATCGATTATTTACCAATGCATACTTCTTCGATAAATTACTTATTTCTTTCAAGTCATTTTTTTGTCTTTGTTTTCACTTCCACACGCTTGATTTGTTATCAATTTTTATTCTTATGTTAGTTTCAACTTATATATGGTTATCTATATATTGTGATGGTTTGTGAATGTTGATGCTAGTGGTGATCATGATGGTGAAGACGTTGTGATAAGAGGTTGAAGAGGACAATGTTGTTGTTGTGATAATTCGATTCTAGTAATTTTAATATGTAGTTGGTCATTTTTAGGTATTCCGAGGTTGCGACAATTTGATTTTGCTAATCCATATATGATTGTGACTATTTTTTTCAAAATACGGTGATTTATATTTGATATTAAGTGGAGAAAAGTGATGGATGAAAATAGTGGTCATGCCATGGTTTGAATGTAATGATTTTTAAAAAAAATAAATTTGTTAATAACCGAATGACGTTGGTGGTTGCAAGCGGTGGTCACCAGTTGCCGAAAATTATTGGTGAAGTAGAAAAGAGATGATGGAGGAGACTGTAATTACCTATCTTTTCTTTTCACTTTTCGGATAATTTTAGCTGCATAGTACCTTTTAAGTCATCAATAAATTATATATTACTAGCTTAAAACCCGTGCGATGCACGGATTTTCGTGAATCTTATATGATTTATTTTATTTTGAATTAAATTTTTTAATATCATATTTTTAATTTTATTTGAATTATTAGTGCGTTTTAGTTGAAAATAATAATTAGTTAGTTATTAGTAATTATAATATTATTTTATTTTATTCAAATAGAATTGACATATTATGTTGGGAAAAAAAGGCGTTGTTAGAAAAAATACTGTGCTTTAGCTGAAAAAAGGTAATTGCTTAGTTGTTAGGTAATTATATTATTATTATTTTACTTTATTAACTAGACTTGCGCGCAATATTTTTGAAAAATAAAATATATTTTAGTCACTCATGATATTTTTGGAAAGAGACATATTTTCATTGCCCATGATATTTTTTAAAAGGAGAGATAACTTAGTTGTCCGTGATAAGAAAAAAGGTAATTGATTAGTTATTAATAATTATATTATTATTATTATTATTATTATTATTATTATTATTATTATTATTATTATTATTATTATTATTATTATTATACTTATTCTACTTTATTAAATAAAGTTACGACATTTTTGAAAAATAGAGATATTTTAGTTGTTTATGATATTTTTGGAAAACAGAAATTTTTTAATTGTCCTTGATATTTTAGGAGAAATAGATGTTTTAGTTGGCCGTGATATTTTTGAAAAATGAAATGTTTTAGCTTGAAAAAATAGAAAAGGTAATATGTTTTAGTTTAAAAAGGTAATTGGTGTTTTAGTTGAAAAAGGTACTCCCTCTGTCCCACTGAATTCTTTACGTTCACTGTTTACACGCATTTCGAGACTCCTATAAAGTGTAGTTCCATAATTCTTTTTCAAATATTTTTTTCTGAATAAATGTTTAAACAATAAATTTTTATTCTAGAAAAAAAAGTTTAAAAAAATTATGGAACTATACTTTAAAAGAGTTTTAAAAAACGTGTCAAAAAGTAATGTAAAGAATTGGATGGGACAGAGGGAGTAATTAATTAGTTATTAATAACAATAATACTATTAACAAATGAGTGAAAACCGAAAACCGTTGAACCAAAACTTAATTTCAATGTTCGGTCTATTATATAATAAATAATAGTATAGATAGATAGTTTATTACCTTTGCGATGCACAGATTTTCTTTAATATTATATTATTTTTTAATTAAATTTGAACTGAAATTAAATCGATTTGCACGTGTTATTTTGGAAAAGAATCAATTTTGTTTTTAAAATAGAAAAGGTTTCATGTTTTAGCCGAAAAAGTTAATTGTTTAGTTATTAGTAATTATAATATTTTTCATTTATCTTGTTAAATAGAATTGTCTGTGATATTTTTGAAAAAATAGATGTTTTAGTTGGAAAAAATAAAATAAGTTAACTTGTTATTGTTGAAAAGGTAATTGGTTCAGATACTAATTAGGATTAGATTATGAGTTATCAGTAATTATAATATTTTTTTTATTAAATAGAATTGTACGTGATATTTTTAGAAAATGAGATGTTTTAGCTGAAAGAAAATAAAAAAGGTAACGTATTTCAGTTGAAACAGGTAATTGGTTTGTATACTTATTAAATTTATTTGCCCGTGTCATTTTGTAATAGTAGCAAATTTGTTATTTAAAACAAAAAGGGTAACATGTTTTAGACAAAAAAGTTAATTGGTCATTATTAGTAAATATAATATTTTATTCTATTTTATTAAATGTAATTACCCATGATATTTTTGGAAAAAGAGATGTTTTAGTTTTAAAAATAAAAAAGGTAATGTGTTTGAGCTGAAAAAGGTAATTGGTTTATATACTAATTAAGATTAAAATCAGTAATTATAATATCTATATACTTATATAAAGAAGAAGACAGAGGCGTTTACGTGACGCCTCTCAAATCGTCACATTATATTTTTCTAATATTCTCAATTTTTCGAATTAATAAATAGAGAAAATTATAATTACCTTATATTCACCTAAACTTTTCTATTAAGAGAAAATTTTAATTACCTTATATTCTTTTAAACTTTCTTCTTAACTCAAATTGTCTTCTTATTATATTATTCTCCAAAGTTTCTCTACTATATTACCATCTTATTCTTATTATATACACTTTCCACTTAACACAAATTATCATCGTATTATTCTTCTAAAATTTCTCTACCATATTATTATTATTTCACACTTTATTTTCAAGTCAAAAGTTACTTACCCCATTTTCTGTTAAACATTCTCCTTAACTCAAATTACCATGTTATAATTTTTCTAAAATTTCTCTATCAGATTATTATTCGCTAAAACTTTCTTTTCAAGTCAAAATTCTTATTTTAATACTCTCCTTAATTTCAAGTCCTAAAATATAGTTTAAAAAGGAAATAAATATAGTTTAAAAAGGAAATAAATAATCTTATATATACATAAGTGTAAATCTTTTGGCTTGAAAAGAAAGAGAGCAAATTGTTAGCTAGATTTTTTCATTAGCGCTTGTATCTCAAACTTTGCATGTCACGATAGTTTTGTCACAGTTTTTTTTGTTAAGTCTTGAAGTGTATTTTATTATTTGATTGATTTTATGATTTTAGAATGCTTTATTGATTTTATAATTTTCGAATGCAGCTTGTTGCCCAAGAAGAACGAAGGATATTACGATCGGTTAGTTTTAGAGGTTGGTTTTTTATTATTGATTCTATTTAATTATAAATGTACCTTTAATTTGTGTACTGAGACTTTAGGTTGTAATATTCATGATGTTGAGGCTAAGTATTACACGGATATCGAAGTTGCTTATGATACGAGGAAGATGTTGAAGGGGAAAAATTTTCATGGTCATGGACAGGGCATGGTGAGCATGGACATCATCATGATGGGCCTGGTGGGTGTTGTTTTGGCGATCATAAGGAGTGATTGGTCCAGGTAATTTTGGAATTTGGTTGTGGTTTTCGATGTTTGAGTGATAAAGTTTGGGACTTGATTGTTTCGTTTAAGTGTTTGATTATGAATTTGATGGATATTTATGTGTACGTTTATTTGGCTTACTTATGTTTAAGCATAATGAAAATTCTATTGCACTTGAGATATGATGGCTTTTTTATAGTTATGTATTTTAAGTATGGCTCTTGCAGTATTAGCTTCTAATTTTTGATTATTTAATTATCGCATTTTTTATGCTATTTCATATGGTTTGGGTTTTGTTAATTGTGCGTTGATGTGTTTAGTTTATGAGTGTTTAGGATGATTAAGTATTTGAGTCTCTTACTCTATCATGACATGCTCGAAGTGAATAAAAGACCCATATTTATTGTAGTAGTTTATGCCCTTTTAATATATTGTAATGAAATACATTTGCTTCAAAATTGGGTTCTTGCAAAACAAACAGAATGTTTGCTGAGAGAGGCTTTGATATTAATGCTATATCCATTCGTTCGCTTGTAAAATGTAGAGTTATAGATGACATATATGTCTTCTAGGTTTTATACAGCTCGTGGTCATGCATCAGACTGCTTCTCTAGAGGCGTTGGAGATTGAATTTTGCAAGAACTATTTTGGAGATGATTATAAGTTACTCTGCTATATCAATAAACTTTCCACTTAACTCAAATTATCATCTTATTATTCTCCTAAAATGTCTCTATCATATTATTATTTTTTCATATTATTATTTTTTCAACTTATTTTCAAGTGAAAAGTTAATTACCTTATTTTCTCTTAAACTTTCTCCCTAACTCAAATTATCATGTTAAAGTTTTCCTAAAATTTCTCTATCAGATTATTATTCGCTAAAACTTTCTTTTCAAGTCAAAGTTCTTATCTTAATATTCTCCTAAATTTCAAGTCCTAAAATATAGTTTAAAAAGGAAGTAAATAATCATATATACATAAGTGTAAATCATTAGGCTTGAAAAAAAAGAGAGCAAATTGTTAGCTAGATTTTTCATTAGCGCTTGTATCTCAAACTTTGCATGTCACGATAGTTTTGTCACATTTTGTTAAGTCTTTAAGTGTATTTTATTATTTGATTGATTTAATGATTTTAGAATGCTTTATTGATTTTATAATTTTCGAATGCAGCTTTTTACCCAAGAAGAATGGAGGATGCTGCGATCGGTTAGTTTTAGAAGTTGGTTTTATTATTGATGCTATTTAATTATAAATGTACCTTTAATTTGTATACTGAGACTTTGGGGTGTAAGATTCATGATGTTGAGGCTAAGTATTACACGGATGACGAAGATGCTTATGATACGAGGAAGATGTTGAAGGGGAAAAATTTTCATGGTCATGGACAGGGCATGGTTGGCATGGACATCATCATCATGGGCCAGGTGGGTGTTGTTCTGGCGATCATAAGGAGTGATTGGTTGAGGTAATTTTGGAATTTGGTTGTGATTTTCGATGTTTGAGTGATAAAGTTTGGGACTTAATTGTTTTGTTTAAGTGTTTGATTATGAATTTGGTGGATATTTATGTGTACTTTTATTTGGCTTATTTATGTTTAAGCATAAGGAAAATGCTATTGCACTCGAGATATGATAGCTTTTTTATAGTTATTAGCGTAATAGCTCGTGCAAGGCACGAACCTGTATTTAAACGTCAATAATTAGCTTGTGAAAAGGATGACCGATATTGATTTATTAATGAGGAGATTGTGTATTTGTAAATTAGATAATGTAAGATGAGAAGCGGTGTATAATAATAAGGGATTAATGTAATTTATAAAATTTTTAATATATGAGAATAATTAGAAACAATACCTCAACTTTGTATTAATTCGGTTGATTAGGGTCATTTAAAAGATTATGATATCTAAAATGTGTATATGTACTGCAGTGTGGCCAACTGACAACCACAATGAATATTGAGCAAGTGAGCTGACTTTTTTTTAACGTACAAATCTATGAAAGAGTTGTTTGTTAAATTAAAATTAGTTTCATCCAACATACCTCTACATTATGTTGTTGAAAATCCGACGGCACATAATGTATATGTACAAATCTAAAAAAAATATAGAATTACATATGTAATATAATCTAAAATTATTTTACTTATTAAAAATAAAAAAATGAAAAAGCGAATAAGCCATGTGGTTTATCTAATAAGTTTTTTAAAATGAAATCAAGACTTAACATAGCATAATGGTAATGACATTTAATTTGTGGGAGGAGGTTAGTAGTTCGATTCTTCAAAACAACATAAATCCTTTCATTTTAACATTAATTATAAATAAGTGGTAATTTTTAAAATTTTAAATTCATAGGGCTAAAACTTACGAAGACAAAAAAAAATAGAATTACATATACACTATAATCTAATATTATTCTACTCATTAGAAAAAATGAAAAAACAAATAAGACATGTGATTTATCTAATAAGTTTTTTAAAATAAACTCAAGACTTGACATAGCATAATGCCATATAATTTGTGAGAGGAGGTCAATGGTTCGATTTTTAATAACAACATAAATCCTTTCATTTTAACATTACTGATAAATTAGTGGCACTTTTGTAATTTTTTAACTTATAGGGCTAAAATTGTAACTTCACAAGTATTAAAATGACACTTTTTGCCCTTGTGTCCTGGTTTAATATATAGTAAGGGATGTATTTTAAGTATGGCTCTTGCATTATTAGCTTCTAATTTTTGATTATTTAATTATCGCATTTTTTAATGCCATTTCATATGGTTAGGGTTTTGTTAATTGTGCGTTGATGTGTTTAGTTTATGAGTGTTTAGGATGATTAAGTATTTGTGTCTTTTACTCTGTCATGACATGCTCGAAGTGAATAAAAGACCCATATTTATTGTAGTAGTTTATGCCCTTTTAATATATTGTAATGAAATACATTTGTTTCAAAATTGGGTTCTTGCAAAACAAACAAAATATTTGCTGGGAGAGGCTTTGATATTAATGCTATATCCAGTCATTCGCTTGTAAAATGTAGAGTTATAGATGACAGATATGTCTTCTAGGTTTTATACAGCTCGTGGTCATGCATCTGACTGCTTCTCTAAAGGCGTTGGAGATTGAATTTTGTAAGAACTATTTCGGAGATGATTATAAGTTAGTCTGCTATATCAATAAACTTTCCACTTAACTCAAATTATCATCTTATTATTCTCCTAAAATTTCTCCATCATATTATTATTTTTTCAACTTATTTTCAAGTGAAAAGTTAATTACCTCATTTTCTCTTAAGCTTTCTCTCTAACTCAAATTATCTTGTTACAGTTTTCCTAAAATTTCTCTATCAGATTATTATTAGCTAAAACTTTGTTTTCAAGTCAAAGTTCTTATCTTAATATTCTCCTAAATTTCAAGCCCTAAAATATAGTTTAAAAAGGAAGTAAATAATCATATATACATAAGTGTAAATCATTAGGCTTGAAAAAAAAAGAGCAAATTGTTAGCTAGATTTTTCATTAGCGCTTGTGTTTCAAACTTTATTTTACATGTCATGATAGTTTTGTCACAATGTGTTTTGTTAAGCCTTTAAGTGTATTTTATTATTTAATTGATGTTATGATTTTAGAATGCTTGATTGATTATATGATTTTCGAATGCAGTTTTTTGTCCGGGAAGAACAGAGGATGCCACATATCAGTTAGTTTTAGATGTTCGTTATATTATTGATGCTATTTAATTATAAATGTATTGTTTGATGTTTAAATTTAAGTAATTTATGTTTGCTACTTTCATTAGTACATGTGTTTCAAACTTTATTTTGCATATTATGATAGTTTTGTCACAATTTGTTTTGTTAATCGTTTAAGTGTATATTATTATTTTATTGGTTTTATGCTTTTAGAATACTTAATTGATTTTATGATTTTAGAACGCAGACTTTTTTCCGGAAATAACGGAGGATGCTGTTGGGTTTCGAGGCATCAAACACAGCGGAAAACGTAAATTAAAATCATAAAAATCAAAATTAACGAAACCCAAACGCAGGATCCATGCGAAAAATAGATATTTAATTCGTAGTCAGATT
>PHNY01084933.1:10645-23001 GCA_003724115.2 Anethum foeniculum
GCATATAGGGTCTACAATCTAAGAACCAACATTGTTATGGAATCTGTACATGTTGTGTTTGATGATAAAAAGATTGAAGGACTAGAAGATGAAGATTTTCATGAAAGTCTCAAATTTGATGATGTTGAGATATTTTGTGACAACAGTGATGATGAAGGTGCTCTAGAAAGAATGACAACAAGCAGCTCAAACTTGTCTCCAACAAGAACAACAACAGTTGATGCACAAGATGCAACATCCGTTGATAGACAAAGTGCATCATCCGTTGAAAGAGATAATAGCGCATCCGTTGAAGAACAACCTTCAGTAGGCGCTGAAGATCATTCTAGACCATCTGTTGACAGAACCCCTACCTTAAGCCAAAGAGTCAACAACTCAGGGGGAGTTTCATCTAGTCAATACTCAGCCATACATCAAGACTTCAATGAAGTCACTTCATCTAGGGCTAATCTACCACCTCAAAGGAAATGGACAAGGGATCATCCTTATGATTTAATCATTGGTGATGCTTCATCCAGAGTGCAAACTAGAAAAGCCACTAAACATGAATGTTTTTATAGCAGCTTCCTTTCTCAGGAAGAACCAAAGAAGGTGGAAGATGCTTTACTAGATCCAGATTGGGTTCTAGCCATGCAGGAGGAACTAAATCAATTTGAGAGAAATAAAGTGTGGAAGCTGGTACCTAAACCTAAAAACAAAAAGTCTGTTGATACTATGTGGATATTCAGAAACAAGATGGATGAAAATGGCATAGTGATAAGGAATAAAGCTAGATTAGTTGCCAAAGGTTACTCTCAACAAGAGGGAATTGATTTTGATGAAACATTTGCTCATGTTGCAAGACTTGAAGCCATCATAATTTTTCTAGCCTATGCAGCTCATGCCAATTTCAAAGTCTATCAAATGGATGTCAAGAGTGCCTTTCTAAATAGAGAACTGGAAGAGGAAGTCTATGTCAGTCAACCTCCTGATTTTGAAGATCCCAATTTTCCAGACTATGTATACTATCTATTGAAAGCACTCGATGGTTTGAAACAAGCACCTAGAGCCTGATATGACACTCTCTCAAATTTTTTTTGGAATATCATTTCACTAGAGGTACTGTTGATAAAACTCTCTTCTTTAGAAATGTTAATGGCTCTACTATACTTGTTCAAATCTATGTAGATGACATTATATTTGGTTCTATAGATGTAAAACTTTGCAAAAAGTTTGCCAAACTAATGCAAAGTAAATATGAAATGAGTATGATAGGAGAACTGACTTATTTTCTTGGCTTGCAATTAAAGCAAGTCAGTGATAGAATTTTCATTAGTCAAACCAAATATATTTATGATCTTTTAAAGAAGTTTGACCTAATGGATTGTTCATCTGCAAAAACTCCTATGGCCACTGCTACTAAACTTGAATTTAACACAACTGAAAAGTCTGTGGATATTACAAGTTATAGAGGCATGGTTGGCTCACTTTTATATTTGACAGCCAGTAGACCTGATATAATGTTTGTTACATGTCTTTATGCTAGATTCCAAGCTGATCCTAGGGAATCTCATTTAATAGCTTTTAAGAGGATTTTCAGATATCTCAAGGGAACACCAAATCTTGGCATTTGGAACCCTAGAGAATCTGGTTTTGATGTAATTGGCTATTCAGATGCAGATTATGCAGGTTGTAGAATTGACAGAAAAAGCACTACAAGAACATGTCAATTTCTAGGAAACAAGCTGGTGTCCTGGTTTAGTAAGAAACAAAATTCAGTCTCTACTTCCACAGCTAAGGCTGAATATATTACTACTGGCAGCTGTTGTGCACAAATTTTATGGATGAGAAATCAACTATTTGGTTATGGAATGCATGTGGACAAAATTCCTATTTTTTGTGACAACATAAGTGCTATTGCAATTACTGAAAATCCAGTGCAACATTCTAGGACAAAGCACATTGACATAAAGTATCACATCATAAGGGAACATGTCATGAATGGTACTGTGGAACTTCATTTTGTTCCAAGTGAACAACAAATTGCATACATATTTACCAAGCCACTTGATGAATCAACATTCACAAGGTTGGTAAGTGAGCTAGGTATGCTAAATTACTCTTAACTATTGTCTGCTTAATTTGCTTTGCAGCCAGAAATAAATTTGAGTTTCTTGACCCTGTCACGAAAAAGGTGAAATTTTGGCTAAGTCAAAATTACCATTTCAACGGATAATATATATCTAGATACATTATCCTTCAACGGATAATGTCTTCTACCCACTTTTTAACGGATATTCTGTTCAATAGATATCCGTTGATTTATGTGAATCCTAACCGTTGATTCTGTGAACCTTATCCATCGAGATACGCTTCTAATCGTGTATGTACACGTTCAAAGACGGTTTCAGAACTTCTACAATTAAATGTATTCTTGAAACGACTGTTTTAACATAAATCATTGAGTAGTTATTTTATTTTTAATCATTTGTTTGTTTTATTCTGAGAAAGTATAAAAGGAAATTTCATTTTCAGATCTCACTTTTATCTTTCCCTGAATTTCTAAAGACAAATTCTCTCATTCTTCTCCAAAATTCATCCTTTTCTCTCTGAAACTTTAAATCTAACTCAAATGGCGCCCGTAGTAAAAATTATGCCTCAATTTGGGTTCGTCTACGAGAAGAACAACTTTATTGCTTTAGTGGACAAGACTGGTGCTCATGAAGACTATCACAAAATGATGGACTTCATTAAAAGCTACAAACTAAGCTATGCTATGCTGGAGTCACCCACTATCTACTGTGAAGTTGTAGAAGAGATTTGGACCTCTGCTATCTTCAATTCCTCTGACATGACTATCACTTTTATTCTAAAAGGTAATTCTCACTGTATTAACTGTGATGATGTGCAATCTTGCTTGAAATTATCTGAAAACATTGTCATGCAACCACACACTGACACTGATGTCATTAACATGCTTAAGTCTCTAGGTTATACTCTAGACACTAGCAGTTTAGGGGCTATTAAAAGAAGAGGCCTTAGAAAAGAATGAAGCTTTCTTAGTGATGCTTTTATAAAAGTATTTTCTGGCAAGATTAGTAATTTTGATGTTATAACTTCTGCACTAATCAACATATTTTACATGCTTCTGTCTGGTAACTATTTCAATTTTAGCAATTATGTTATGATAGAAATAGGAACCAAATTAGGAGATATAGCCAAGAGACCTAGGAATATCTATTATGGTAAGTTTTTCATGTTATTGGCTAACCATGTTTCTGACAAACTGGTAATTGATAACCCAACCAACAAATTAGATTGTTAGGTTCAAGAGAAAAAAGTACTAGCTGACCTGATCAGGAACAACCTCAACAGTGATGTGCCTCTCTTTTATCCTGCAGTTTTTGAGGCACCTCAAGTAAGCTAGGTATCAAGTCCTATCTCTACCTCTTCTAAACCCTCTATTTCTTTGCCTTCAACCGTGGCAATGGGGTCTGTTGCTGTGACCAAACAGATCCCTACCCAAGCCACAAAATCAAAAATTTCAAAAACAAAGTCAAAGAAAAATACCTCTAGTGTCTTTCAAAAGACACTAGTTGTAAAAACTACCAAGGCACCAGATAGGAGTGTTCAGGGTAGCGAGCTTGGTGAGGGAAGGGGTGAACATCAAAGAAGCCCCAAGAATAAGGAAGGAGAGATTAGTGTATCCCAGACCAGCCATCCTACAGTCTCCCAAAAGACTGTAGTGATTGAAAAGGAAATTTCCACATCCCTAGTTACATCCTCCCAAAAGGATGTAACTATTGAAAAAGGCTCCCAACCAGGAGCACAAATCAAGAGAGGCAGGGACACAAAAGACACCTCTTTCACCTACATCAGAGAGAAAAAGTTGAAAACCATTGGGGAATCACAGGGTGCACACACAGTGCCGACACAATCTGCACCTTGCCAAAGTCAGTTTGATGTGACTCCAGTAAATGTGGAGTCACAACCCCACTCCTTAACAATCGAAACACCTCAAACACAAAGCTCTCCCACTCTCTCTCAAGATGTAGATATGATATCTACATCAATTCCTGATTCTTCATCTCTTAAATTCATGGAGGAGCCAATCACTCAAACTAGTGATCATCATCTTATTGATGATTTGTTGGATCACCAGTCAATTCTTTCAGAAGCTAAAGATGAGTCTGTGCAACACAATTTAAAATCAATCTTCACAGACTCAACTATAGTTTCAACTTCTATTGTTCCTGTTTTCTCCTCTTCAACGGATATCCTTCATCTGTTGACAAGTGATTGTCCTTCAACGGATATGCCTAGCAGCAGTTATCCGTTGAAACTCACATCTATAGCTTCAACGGATATTTATTATCCGTTGATAGTCCCTGCACTTAGTCTTGATATTTCATAAACTATTTCAAGTGCAGAAGACTTAGTTGTAGTTCAATCACTTTTACGATTGAGGGCAGGGAGTGAACAGAGTGAGAGGCCGGGTTGCTCCCAGGTAAAAGGAGAGGATGAGAGTACAAAAATGCACACTATTTCTTCCAATGTGGCAAAAGTGAGTCAGGGGAGTCCTACATTAGTAGGTGAAGGTGAGGGTGTGAGGGTGGTGAGCCAGGGGGAGCCCCTGATGTAAGAAAAGAGAGATCAAGAGAGAAATGCAGGTACAGGAGTAATAAGGGAGGCAGCCATTGCTAGTGAGTCAATGGATGTCAGTGATGCTGAAAAGGAGAAACTATATCAGCAAGAATACAGGGCTGCTATAGATTCTATCTCCTTGGATGTTGAGACATTTACTCACCCTGTTACAGCCTATCAACAACTGGCTGTTCAGGGCAATGAGGAGGTAGGAAGATTGTCGAACTTAGTGCACACAACTGAGTCAATGATGAGAGCCAAGGATGCCATATCCAATCTGCCTTCTACAGGTGGAGAAGAAGATAGCTTTGGTGATGAGTTTGATGAAGATGAAGAAAACTTAGCATGGACTTAGGGGATATGAAGGCCCTAGTTCCTCTACTAGTTTTCCTGAGTGGATGCTCTCCAAGGACTGCAGCTCTCAGCACTTTACCTCCACAATCATCATGCTCATCAACCAAACATAAAAGGCCATTGCTCAATCCACAGATGCTGGCACTACAGCTCTATTACAAGCCCATCTTGAATCTCTTCAACTACACAGACTTCAACATCTCAAACAGATTCAAGATGTGGATGGCCTCAGGAATGATATTAAAGATGTCAAGGAGGACTTATACAAGAAAATTGATGAAAGGCTTCCTACCACAGCTATGAAGGACATCCAGCAGCGCCTCAGAAAAGAGTCAGATATATCTAGGAAGGTTGATGCTCTGGAAGAGAGAATGTCCTCAGTAGAAGGCTCTCTCAAGCTGGTTCTTCAAGGCCAAGCCACTCAGACAGATCTTCTCCAAAAGCTAGTGGCTGCACAAGTTCCTTCTCTCCTTGATGATAACAAAAAGGGGGAGAAAAAGGACACCTCTGTGCATGTTCAAGTCACCAAGGTGTTGGTACCAGCCGTCACTGTCTCCAAGCCACTAGCCAAGGAACTGGATAGTATTGATCTAATCAACATGGCTGCAGCTGAGATGAGATTAAAAGAGCAGCAGAAGAAGCTGGATGAAAGGATCTCCAAGGTGTTTGGCTCAACTTCAAACTCTTCAAATGATGTGAAACACAGCACAAAGTTGAGGCCACTCACTAGGGAAGAATGGAACTTTCCTCTCATCAAGGAAGAATGGGAAGCAAATAGAGGCTCAGGTGATGAAACTTCATTAATCAATGAGTTCAAGCCAATAATTCTCAAGCCAAAGCCAGCCTCAAGCACTTTCAGCTCAAAACATCCTATGGAGTTTGACTTCCCTCCATACAGACCTGATGATCAAAAGCTCCTAGGTCAATTGATCTCCAAACTCAAAACAACTAATGACAAGGTACTGAGATCAAGGATGACAAGGATCTACAGATATGGTGAGCTGATATGTGTGATGGAGAATCATCCTAACTATCCAGAAGCCAAGAGGGAAGATGACTTAAGATTAAAAGCCAATCCCAAGAAAAAGGGTGTCAAAAAGTCCTCAAAGAAAGCCAGCAAATCAACCACTGAACAGGCAATAGAAGTGCCCAAGGAAACTGAAGAAAAACTAGTGTGGAAGACTAGTCAAAGAAAGAAAAAGAGAGCTCAAAGGGTCTTATCATATGAAGAAGGTGAAGTTCCTCAATCTACAATCACAAGTCAACCAACTGTGTCTTCAGTTGAAAACAAGGTGAACCCTGAGGTCAATTTCCATGGTGAGCCAATTGTACCAAAGGAGGAACCCATAGATTGGGAGAACACTCCAACTCCTGATTGTGAGTCTCCATTTCCAACTAAGAAAAGATCATTAAAGAAGAAGAAGGTCAAGCCAATCCTGATTCCTCTCAAGCCTATCTCAAAACCACAGAAGCCAACTATCAGCAAATATGATCAACTGTATATTTGTGATATTAAAGAGTTCTCTGATCTTGAGCTCTTTTTGGATAAACTTGAAGAAGTGAGAGGCATTGCCTCCAATGCACTTCCAGAAAGACTCACCTTCAAGTACAAGGGTGGTTTTGATATCACATGGTCTCTCTACATGATTCTCAATGAAGGCTACAGTGTTCTAATCAAAGTATTATCTGCAATAAAGAAAGATTATGGATTCACTAAAATTACCAAGTCAGAAGTACTGAGAAAGATCACTGATATAAGACAAATCTGGAGAGATCCCAGTGCACTCCCAAGAGTATTAACAATTCCAAAGACTGGAGACAGAGTGCACATGAAACCTTATTGGATCATGGAGTTTAGAGATGAAAAAAGAGACAGAAGATTTTTCAGAATTGAAGACCAGCTAAAGATCTCAAGTAATGAAACTCTAAAGGAGATGTAGGAGATGTTGGATATCAACAATGAAGATGAAGCTGAATTCTACAGACAACTCCAACTCCAAATAGAGGAAAATATGAGAAGCTGGGAAGGAAAACAAGGAAATCAAGGAAGAGGAAATAATATGCTCAGGCTAGAGGAGCACCTTGACATTGGCATGTAAATTCATTTCAACTCGTTTTAAACACTATTTTCACTTCAATGAATTTTCTATGAAATTATCTACTTCTTCATGTATTATCTGTGTAGGGTGTTTTGTTATCATCAAGTCAACCTGAATTTATGCCTATAATTCTATTAGACATAAATTGGAGGAGATTGTTAGGAATATGTTGTAATCTTGATGATAAGTCTCCAAAACACCTTTAGTAGATTAGTTAACATTTTTATTTTGTAGCTTTAACGGATAAGCATTCTATCTTATCCGTTGAAAGTGTAGCTTATTCTTATTCATAAGTCTTCAGCACATTCTGTGTACTAGTTTAGTTGAAGTAGTTTAAAAGTTGAAGTTAATTCAAAGTCATGTTGACTACTAGAAAGATACACAAAATAGGTTGGTTAAGTGTAAATATTCAGTGCCTTGTAATTTTGTCTAAATGAAAGAGTTTCAACTGCTAAGAAGGAAACTTCAACTGATAATCAATAAGCTTCAATGGATGACTCAACAAAGCTTCAACGGATAGTAGATAAGCATCAACGGCTATCAGTCTTGGTTTCAACGGATAACCCTGATGAAGCTTCAACGGATGACACAAGTAAAGCATCAACGGATGATCTACTATTAGCAGTTGACAGTGACTTGACAGAGGCTGACAGAGTCACATGGGTTGACAGTATACAAAAGGAATGTGGAAGCCTGTTTGAGGTTTTAGGGGATCATGAAGCATTTCTATTTCAGTGCAAAACAGAAACGTTCAAAGATGCTGTATTCTTCCCAGATTGCATTGGACAGAGAAATGAAGAAGCATGTGCTTGGACCTAGTTAATTAGAATATATTATGTTTGTCTCTTTGCACATGTAACTTGGTAATATATATAAACCAAGGGTAGCAAGTAGATCAAGTGTGATTTTCAATTTACAAGAAAAATACTTTGTAATCACTTGTAAGCAGCTGTGTACAATTCTGTATCACAGAGATCCTCATCAATATATATCTCTAGTGGTGTTTCAAATCCACCAAGAAGTTTTTAAATCTGAGTTCATTTACTTTGATTTATATATTGCAACTTGTATCTTTTAATTTCAGAAAAATTATCTGAATTTCATTCAACCCCCCTTGTGTAATTCAGTTGTTCCATTGTTGGGAACTAACAATTGTATATTTTCTTTGAGAGAGAAAAAATCCATCTGTTGACCTGTGAATTTCAATTTCAAGAAGTAGTTAACTGGTCCAAGATCCTTCATGTTAAAAGACTTGGACAACAACTGTTCGATGTCATCAATAGTAGCTAGACTGTTGCCACAAATTAACAAAACATCAATGTACACTAGAATTAGTGTAATAGTATCAAGAGAGTGCAGAATAAATAAGTTGTAATCAGCTTTCGGTTGAATGAAGCCCATATCTTGTTTAGTTGTAGAAAATTTTGAGAACCAAAGTCTGGGTAATTGCCTTAATTCATACACAGACTTTTGTAACTTGCATACTAGCTTAGCCCAAATTTTGTAGCTTGATTTATTGGTTGGTTTACTTGGAATCTGCATCCCATATGAGTGTAACCCTTTGGTAGACTCATATACAGTGCCTCCATCAACTCCCCATATAGAAACGCGTTGTTCACATCCATTTGAATGGTGTGCCAATCTTGGATTACTACAACTGCCAGCATGGTTCTCACAGTGGTCATTTTTCCACTAGAGCAAACGTCTCATGATAGTCCAATTCATATTATTGTTTACATCCCAAGATTACAAGCCTCGCTTTGTGCCTTTGTATAGTCCCATAAGGGTTGAATTTAGTTTTGTATAACCACTTGGACCCTATGGCATGACGCCCTAGTGGCAGTGTAGTTATAGTCCATGTGTGGTTCTGTTCCAAAGCCTCCAGTTCAGTGTTCATTGCCTTCATGCATTCTTCGTGTTGCACTGCTTCTTTGAAAGATACAGGGTCTAACTGTTATGTCAATGTAGAGAGAAAGCAGTGAAACTGAGAATTCACATATGTTGTGGTTACACTGTCAATTTGAGAAGTGACATAGTCTTTATGTCAGGCAAGTGTCGTGTGATTTCTCGATGATCTCCTCAGTAGTGGTACAACTGGAGCACTTGAGTTATCAGAGGTGATATCAGGGTTTTGATTATTAGGTTCAGGTGTTTGGGTAGTTTGACTTTCTGATGTTTCCTCATCTTTATAAAAGGGCACTATATCTTCATAAGCCATTTGGTTAGGGGTAGAGGGTGTAAGTTGTGGTAAAGGGTGCATATAAGAGCTGTCACATGTAGACTTGAAAGGGAATATCTTTTCATGAAAAAGAACATCCCTTGAGACAAATATTTGCATATTGAACAGGTTCAAAAGTCTGTAGCCCTTTTGTAAACAAGGGTATCCCATAAAAACACACAACACTCTCTTTGGTGCAAACTTATCAGAAGTGAGTGTTGGATTGCTTGCAAGTGTCAAACCCCCAAATATCTTCATTGCACTGTAATCAAGTGGCTCATCAAACACAAAACACTCATATGGGGTTTTGTTGTCTAAAACATGAGTGGACAACTTGTAATTATAAACTCAACCATTGCACATTCACCCCAGTACTGGAGTGGAATTACAGCATGGAACCTCAAAGATCGAGCTACTTTCAAGATGTTACTGTGCTTACGTCCACTTTAGCATTCTGTTGTGGTCTTCTCACACATGAAGTTTGATGTATGACTCCACGAGCAGCAAAGAACTGTTTACAGGCACTATCATCAAATTCAAGTACGTTGTTTGAACGAACCACTTCAATCCGACCTTTAAATTGCTTATAAGCATAATTAAATAGGCTCCGAGAGTAGATAAACTATCAGATTTATACTGAAGCAAGTAAATCCAGATAGAGCGTGTATGATCGTCTACAATAGTGAGAAAATGCTCTTACTTCCCTTTTGTAACAACTCTATAGGAATCCCAAATGTCAATATGAATAAAATCAAAAGCATTTATAGCATGTGACTCACTTAAAGGGAAAGGTAATTTCGTAAATTTAGAGATAAGGGTTGCACACAAGGAATGATTTTAAGTTTAGAGACAGAGGCATGGCCGGTTGTGGTGCCACATTTCAAGTTCATTTGAGGTGCCCTTCGAAGGAGAGTCTACAGTGATAGCGTTGGCTTTAGATGAATTATACTGAAGTCCCAGTTCTGGTAAGTTGCCAGAGAGATGATCCACCAAGTAATATAATCCCTGATGAGCTTGACCAACATCTTGAATTTCCTGAGATTTGTTCTCCAGCATAACACAATGTATGCTGAAGAATTGAACCTGACAAGCACCATAAGTTACCAATTTTCTCATAGAATGCAGTGTTGAAAGGATGAGATATACAAGATTTTCTTCAACAACAACAACAACCCTGTGCTCAATTTGACATTACCACCATGTGAAATGAGAGCCTGATCTCCAGTAAGGAAGTGAATTTTAGTGGGGTTAGTAAGAGATACAGGATCAATTAAATTATTCAGGTCTGGAGTCATGCCGTCCGTGGCCCCACCCCCAGAATCGATGATCCAAGAGTTAATAACGCCACATGATGTATTACAAGACATCATACAAGAAAAATGCTCTAGCTCTTTATCGGACCCTTTTTGTTGCACGGCCAGTTGGTGTAATATCCCGTAATTTTAGAATTTATTATAATTATTATTTGGAAGTTTTATGGATTTAAAAGGGGTAAAATATGGATATTTTATTCCCGCGTCATGTTTTTTGTTATTATTATGCCCAATATACTAATTAATAGTTCGGTATCGGTCTTTGTCAGTATCTTAAAAGTGTCTATTATTTTTATTATTTCAAAATTATATCAAAAGCCGATCATTTCTTCATTATCAGTAAATTGAGTTCGTTTTAAAATTTTAGGGATCGAGTGGATATTTTTATCTGCGTTAAAATTTTATTTATTGAAAGTATAAAAACATTTTACATAGAACTTGCATTATGTGTGATGATTTAATTATGCGTTAAAAACAATATTATGTGTTAATATATTTTAAAAATGTTTTTGGGTTCAAAACTATTATGTGATAAATTTTATCTGTGGTCCCTTAAGGACCAGGATATTTTTCTGATAATTTATACGTGTTTAAATTGCCATTATATGAAATTAAGTGTTCGTTTGGTTTCCTTTAGGATAACGTATGTGTGTATGCATGTTCTGTCTCGTTTGGTGCGAGTCAGTATAATTTATAATTATTTTTGGGGTTTGTTGTTAATTTAGAAAATATTTCGATTTATTAAAAGTTATTGGACCGGGACCCTACAGGGACGTCAAACCCTGCAAAATTTGTACTTTTGATTTTATAAAATCGAAAAAGGTTCATTGGCTCGTTATTATCGCATTTTTGAAATTGTACGTTAATTTTGGGGAATTTTGATATAATTTTCATATTCAATTAAAATAATTATAAAAATAAAATTTTCCCCGTAAATAAATATTTCGGGCCAGTTATGTTAATTAAACGATCCATGTATCGCTAAATTGATTTTCGGGGCTTTAATTTTTGATAAATATAAATAGGCCACACATTATTTTATAAAAGTCAGAAATCATAATTATCAGTAAATTTTAGAAAATTGGAAAATACAAGCTTAATTCGTTCTTGATCCTTATCCTCTGATTGCAAGCGTTATACTGATCCGTTTGAGGCGATCTTGGTATCAAATTGAAGCCTGAATCGATACCTTCCTATCCGTACCAACCTCGTGATTTAAGGTTGAGTAATTATCAAATTACGATTTTGTGTTCATGGCCGGATTTCGTTCTTGAATTTCCGGTGATTATTCAATATTTTTGAGATTAGATATAGACTTGTGATGATTTGTAGAGTCGTTATATGTATTCTTTGTTGATGTTTGATTGCCAGAAGTCATAGGTCGAGTTCTTGTTTTTTTTCAGTTTTTAATTTCGATTTTATGTTCTTGTTGCTGTTTGGCAGTTGATTTTGTCGATGCGAATGGATTATACTCTTTCACAGCTCCGTTTTGGTAGTTTAATCTCAAATTTTGGTGGTTGTTCTTAATGGTTCGTTGTTTCACCGGCTTTTAATCAAACTCGCCGTCGTTCGTCGTCGTTTTTGATCGAAAATAACGAACCGGCTGTTCGTCGTTGTTCTTCTAGATCCGGTTGTGTCGCTAGGAACGTGTATGTTGATTTGGTACAAAAATGGTGATAAACCATGCTGTTTAGGCCTTGGTCAGGAGCTCGCCGGATTCTCTTTTCCCGTCGACCGGAAACTGGAATT
>PHNY01084943.1:6970-19230 GCA_003724115.2 Anethum foeniculum
GGAAGTTGTTTGAGCAGCACCTTTACCAGAAAACTTACCGGGCTTTCTTAATACACAACGGACTAAAAAATTTAAACAAAAGAACTTAGCAAAAAAGATACTAGTAAACAAAGAAAAGGATCTAATTAGAGATCCATGCTGGTAGTCTTTGCATTTGCAAGATCGAATGCAGTACCTTTTAATTTTTTACACCAGATTTTTTTCATAACTGTCAGATTTTCGACCTCGTGACTAGTGAAGATCACAAAGAACGTTTAGACAAATTATGTTGGAAACTGGAAAAAAATTATAGAGTATCCTTATTGTATTCTTCCTATATTCGCCACCTAACTTGGAAACATGGTTTCCATCAGTCTGGGAAAAAGTTTTACATCTGTATTTCACAAGCAGCAGGGGTCACTACATATGTAGGAATTTCACCTCTTGAAAATCTACTTAGGACTACTTCTTCATCAAGCTGCTCATATTATAGGACAATGTGTTATTAATTAGCAAACTTAAAGTTTCTAAATTGCAGAGTGTATCAACCTCTACTAGATGCTAAGTTCCCCTTAAGATTTATACGGGATCATCACTACATTGAACCACAAGAGGGATTAGGGATGGAAGTGATACATTCGTAAAAGTTTTTCTTATTGCTTGAAGAGGTTGAGCTTGTTTGCTCTATTTTCTTGATCAAATGAGCTACTATCGGAATTAAATGACATAGAGTGCACCTAGTCTGGAGCAGAAAGATTGGTTCCAACTTGCGAAAGTAAGTTACTGAACAAAAGATTATAAAGAAGGATTACTTGCGATTGACAAATTTCTGGGTCTTGGCCATTAATCTATACCCTCCAGGTTGTAGCAAACACCATGCTCTGGATTTTGTAGATATTAGAAAAGAAGGAAACAAAAAAAATGAAGAAAAAAGAATCTTAAATCACCTAATACCATCACATCTTAATAAGTTGTAAGCTGGCTACCTAATTCTGTGCTATAATTTGTGCATGTTCTCTCTAGTTCTTTATATGAGAATGTTCTTAATGAAACAATGACCTATATATAGATATCATATAAATTAAAAAAGATAAAGTATGTTTACAAAAATATATATGTAATGTGTGCATCTCAGAGTTGAAAACTAGCATGAATAAAAAAAAAAAAAAACAGAGGTGGAGTAATACTCTGCCAACCAGTGCACGACTGCTGCACGTATATAGTCCTGAGCCAATATTAAAGCGAGCTAGTATATGTTCAGAGATTCTGCCTTTCTCTCATCAGATCTGATCCTATGGATGTGGCTGCTAGCATTTTAGCTGCAGTGCTCCTGGTGATTATTCAGTATCCTCATCTCTTGATTCATCAAATAAATGGAGAGTCAAATTTGAGTAGCATTAACAAACAGAAGTGCAATATATATCAAGGAAGATGGGTGAAAGATAATAAATATCCCCTATATGATCCAAACAAATGTCCTTTCTTAGAAAACTCATTCACTTGTCAAAGAAATGGTCGGCCTGATAAATTTTATCTCCAGTATAGGTGGCAACCGTTGGCATGCAACTTACCGAGGTACAGTTAACATGTTACCTATATATAAATGATTATGTATGGCTTTTATATGTTAATTCTTTTAACAACTATTGATCTTATACATGTAAATGTCAATGTAGGTTCAGCGGTAGAAATTTTCTCCGAAGTTCTAAAGGAAAGCGGATCATGTTCATTGGGGATTCGATTGGTCTAAACCAATGGCAATCTCTGAATTGCATGCTTCACACTGCTGTTCCTCAAGCTACATACACCTTAACCAGGAACAAAGGCCTCTCCACTTTCAGATTTCCTGTACGTGAAATCTCTCTCTCTCACGCAGTAAATACGTGGGATAATAGATGAATTAGGATTGTATTAAACTGAGGAATTTTGCCATGAACTCATGAGCCGGTATCTATACAACCATACTTCATAGATAATACTCGTAAGAAATGAACTTGATTACTTGAAAGTTAAATTTACTTGATGAATTGTCGATAATAAAGTACAATGTCGACGAAAATGTTTACCTGCATCTTTTGTAATATCATTATGTACACAATGTGGATGGTATCATTTTGAAAGTCTACAAAAGTTGGCATTGTAATCTTTGTTACTACGTTCAAAATTGCTTGCTTCTGCTGCACTGTAACTATTATTATTTTGTATACGCAGATATACTCATACTGTAGAGCACGGTTCCAACGCCTTAAGATTTTGTAGAACTATACTATATACTAAATATATACGTTTTGACGAAATCGAAATTTTTGTATCTGTCCAACTTGCAAGTATTACACATGAATATAAAGTCATTCTCCTAGCTAGCTTACAAAGAATTTACGAGAGCTGGTAAATTAGCGTGTTGTATTACTTCTTAAAATAATGACGACACTTCGAAGAAAGCCGGTTGTAGTAAGATCTAAACTTAGAATCACCAGAAAGGTACAGCTTATGAAGGTAATAGAATTTGAAAAATGCAGTAATCAATTATTTGGGGATTGTCAAGGATTATATTATATGTATAGTGGTAGTAATCATTCTGATGCATGTACTATAATATTACAAAATTTGTTATCATCAAATATATTAATTATTTGTACAAATTTCCAGGGTTTTGATCTGTCTGTGATGCTACAAAGGAATGCGTTTCTGGTTGACCTTGTAAGCGATAAAAGAGGACGCGTTTTAAAGCTTGATTCAATTAATATTGCAAGCACATGGAAAGGAATGGATACTTTAATTTTCAACACCTGGCACTGGTGGCTTCTCACCGGAAGACAGCAGCCGTATGACCGCTACTAACTGTATCTTGTTTTTATTTTATTAAAGAAGTTAGATACCTGAATAATGTTGGAACTCTTATATTACTATCATAAGTAATTACTATATCTTATTTTAAACACTAAATGTTTGAGTTGAAGTAGCTTATCAAGTTGGCTATTTTGATGTTTGAGTCGCAGATGGGATTTGATTGAGACTGGAAATAAAATTTATAAAGACATGGATCGATTAGTAGCGTACGAGAAAGCGTTGACTACATGGGCTACATGGATAGACAAAAATGTTGACCAAACAAAAACCAAGGTTATCTTTCAAGGTGTTTCTCCGGATCATCTAAGGTAATCAAATGCATGTTGTTTTCGTTCAACTCTTCACTTGGTGCAGGTTCATTTTAATGGTGTGTATATTATGTTTATAGAGATTGGTCAAAACCAAGTTGGAAGAATTGCAATGGCCAAAAGCAACCATTCTTAGGAAGGAGCAAGTACAAAGGCAGTCCACATCCAGCACAAGTTATATTAGAGAAGGTATTAAGGAAGATGTCAACCAAGGTTGATCTACTTGACATAACAACATTGTCACAGCTGAGGAAAGATGGCCATCCATCAGTGTTTGGCTACGGAGGCCGTCGCGGCATGGACTGTAGCCACTGGTGTCTTCCTGGAGTTCCTGATACCTGGAATCAACTACTTTATGCTTCCCTTTTCCAAAATTAGTCGAAATGGCCGGTGATTCTGACTAGTACATCCAAATTAAGCTACTAATGTTATTATTATTTTTTTTCTATTCATTACACATTTCCCTCAGGAACAGTCACAGAGAACAGAATAATGTTGTATAGATATACAAATATTTAATAAATTTAGGAGCAATTCATCACTGGAAAAGGCTTCTATACTATCATTTTTTTTATGTATCATTAACACTCTCTGCTGTACATGCTCTTCAGATAATTAATCGTAAAATATCAAGATTAATTACCAGACGCTGAACTGTTAATTAATTCCTTGTCTGTATTCAGAGCTTGGGAGCGAGAAAAAATACAAGTAGGGGTTAACCTGATTGGTTGTTCTTCGCATCATTGGTAACATCATAGATTCGTAGCTTCAGTAATTATGCGCGAATTTTTTAGAAATTTAAACGAATAAAACTCCAATGTAAAACCATATTTAAAAAAAAGAAGTCGCTGAACTATTTATGATAATGGATGAGGGACGCCGTTAAGGTCCAAAGTTGTCTAGTTGCAAGTTGTAACAAGTCCTGGCCGCTGTTGAAGTCATTCTGACATTTTATTTTTGCTTTATCAAGACATTTCAACTTTACTTCGTCCCTGCCTACGTACCTTGTGTTATATAAAGCCATTTTAGTACTCATCTTTGTTTGTATCTTTAATTTCATGTTCATTTCTTATACATGGTATACTTAGATACAGTCCAACTCGTATTCTGTCTCTTTCTCAATTTTCCTTGCATTATATTTATATACAACACCTCTTTGCTCTTTGCTTCTATATATTGTTCTAGAATCTGTTTTGTTATAGACCCCTTACTAGTTCAGCTTCTGTTTTCTTCTCTTCGTTTTACTTTTCTGAAAAATCTTGCTTTTTTTTCATTATATTTTTCGTCGTTGGGTTTGTTTGTTCTTATCTTTTCAACTTCAGTTACACTACTAGAAGAAAGCAAGTTAAGGGTTGCACTTGCTTTTAGTTTATATAGACACTGAGATCAGTTTTCTTGATTTCGTTGTGTACCTCAACTTGGGAAATTATTAACAAGAGGCTTTTGCTTAAGATTTGGTTGCATGTTTACATTAATAATGTAAGTAATGAGAATGATTCGGAGTGGTTTATAGTTGTTTTATATTGGAGGGTGATATTACCTATATATAATGGAAGGGACTCATGGTGGTTCCAGTTTACCGGCCCCTTTCCTCGTAAAGACATATGATATGATCCAAGACCCGGTGACTGATTCGGTAGTGTCTTGGAGTCTTAGTGGACGTAGCTTTGTTGTGTGGAATCCTCCTGCGTTTGCTAGAGATTTGCTCCCAACATATTTTAAGCACAACAATTTTTCCAGCTTTGTCAGACAACTCAATACATATGTAAGTGCATTATCTTTATATGCTTTGTTATCCAGCATTCTGTTTTCACATTCTAATATGCTTGTTTATAGTATGAGTGACATTACTTCTTCGTTTGGTTGCTTAGAAACATTCTTTGGTTAGTGGTATAAGCTCTGTACAGAGAGGGGAGGGGTTCAAATGAAATTCTTTTGTGTGTGTTTCTGTGTGAGAGAGTAGTTTCCGAGAAAGAGGAAGAACAGTCGCACCAGAAATTTTGGGTTTGGTATGCTTGGTGGTGGTGAATAGTTATAAATGTGAAAGGTTACTAAAATATGTACATAAACCGGTAACTGTCTTTTCTTAGTGGTATGTTTACGTCGAAGTTCTGTTCTTTTACAAACTACAAACCAGTGATATAATACTAATAAGACTGACAATGTGGTGTAATGTGATGGAGATTTGTTGTACTTTGGTAAGTATGGTCGGTGATTTGTAACTGGTTTGAGAAGTTTTTAGGCTAAAAAGATGTTCTGTAATCAAACATGACCTTTTCACTGCCTCTTTAGTTATTAATTTGATGAATTTGTGGCCAGTAGTTTTGTCGAAATTAATTTAGAATTTTATCCTTTTTTATCATCTAGGGTTTTAGAAAGATTGATCCAGAGCAATGGGAGTTTGCAAATGATGAATTTATAAGAGGTCAGACGCATCTTTTACCAAAAATTAACCGTCGCAAGCCAGTTCATAGCCATTCCGCTCAACCAGGTGCACTAACTGATTCAGAAAGACAGGCATTCGAAGAGGAAATCGTGAAGCTCAAACATGACAATAATTTGCTTCAATTAGAGTTACAAAGGGATAAACAGGAGAATCAAGGATTTGAACTTCAAGCACAATCACTAGCTGAGCGTTTGAAGAACATAGAATACCGACAGAGAAATACATTCACATTTCTGACTCAACTACTTCAGAAACCTGGAGCTGCATCCTCTGTTGCACAACACTATGCAGTTGGTAACAAGAAGAGAAGGTTGGCGCTGTCGAAATATTTATATGATGAAGCCAACCGAAACCAACACTCGACTTTCGAAGAAGATAATCAGGATAGTATGTCCAAACTAATAGAAAAGTTAGACTCATCCTTGAGGTTTTGGGAGAGTTTCCTGCATGGTGTTGGCCTATCTTCAGGCATAGACATGTATGATTTTGGTAGGCCAATGCAGTCATCACCAATTGCTATAACAGAAATGGATGCATTATCTAAAGACTCTGATATAAATGTCCAACAAAACTCGCCAAGCTTCCATACGTCCTCACTTCATTCTGGAGATATTTGTTCATCCCTCGAGTTAGCTGCTGCCTCTTCTGATCATGCAGAGAGCCCCCTCATTTCACCTGCTTATCTCGACTTAGAACCTAGGTCAAAATCCCCAGGGATAGATGTAAATGCAAGGCCTGCTAATGTTCCTGATATTGTTGTTCCAAATGAGCAGCTAGAGAATACAATTCAGTCTCTACCAACCGGAGTAAACGATGTTTTCTGGGAACAATTTCTAATAGATCAAACTCCAAGTTCCTCTGGTACTCAAGAAGTCCAGCTGGAGAAATCTGCTACGATGTTGGAAGGCCAACATAAATATTGGTGGATCAATACGAGTAATATTGAGAACCTCGCTGAACAGATGGGGTATCTCACTCCAGCTGAATGAACTTGATAATGATGTCTCCAACATATAATCCTCAACGGTGACTTGTTTAGTTATTGTATAACAATAAGATGTAGTTTCAGGTGTTTTTTTTTTTTTTTCTTAAGTAGTCCCCGGAGTTTAATTGGACATGAATCTGTTTCGGAATGTCTGCAACTCCATTATTGTAAGGCAAGGCTGGTCTTTTGGAAAGAAAAACTATAATGTAAATCATGATTCAGTTGTTATACTTTGACAGAGTTGGTTATGATTGAGAACTATAAAGATGTATTTTACATCAAGAACCTCATGATTCAGCTGTTATACATTGGCAGATTTAATTATGATCCGAGTACTAGTATAAGGACCTCATGTCAAGCCACTGACTGACCTACCAAAAATATTGGCACACCCCAATCCTTCTTTATAATAACGGAGTATGACTAGTTAAAGAATTTTATATTAATTTTTACCAATAAATTCTAAAATTTATACCAATAGTATTTATTAAAAATTTCTTTATTTATCATTATCATCCAACTCTACTAACCGTAGTTAGTTAATAATTATAATTTAAATATAGAAATTACTTGATTTAATATATTCATCTTTCTTTACTAACCGTAGTTAGTTAATAATTATAATTTAAATATAAAAATTACTTGATTTAATATATTCATCCTTCTTTATAATAGCTGATCTGCCATGTATGTAGTTAACCAATCAGAGAATTTTACATTAGTTTTTACCAATGAGAAAGTAGTCCAAATTTAGACCAATAGTATTGTATTAAAAAATTTTCTTATTTACTATTATCATCCAACTGTACTAACCGTAGTTAGTTAATAATTATAATTTAAATATAGAAATTACTTGATTTAATATATTCATCAATTAAAAATTATGAATTATTTTACAACCAATCAAAAAAGGGAATTTATTTTTTAACAACGTTACAAAAAAGCGTTACCAATTTTACAATTCTAAAGTAAAATGATTAAAAGATTCCACATTTATAATCCTTAACTAATATAGTTAAATAAAATTTATATCTTTTAATGTAATTAACGAATAAAGAAGTTATTTCGCAATTAATTATTCCTTATACCAAATTTAACATAGCTCATCCTAATAAATATGATTCGTTAAATGTATGATATGTATTTACATGACTAAAAATAAAAACTGAATTACTTTATTCTAAATTATTGACCAATCACATTACAATAAAAATTTCCTTATTTACCGTTGTCATCAAATTATACTAACCATAGTGAGTAAATAATTCTAATTTATATATCGTAATTATTTAATTTAACATATTCATATATTACATATTTTATATGCTAAAAGATACTTATATATTTTAATTAAAAAAATTATCGGATTATGTTTGATTTTATTTCATCCCTCCTCTTTCCATACATATCCTTCCTTCTTATAATATCTGAGTCTATGCAGTTAACTAATCAGAAAATTTTAAAATATTTTAGAACAATAAAAGAGAACATCTAAATTTTAAACCAATCACATTATATTAAAAGTTTTCTTATTTACCATAATCATCCAATTATATTAAATATAACTAGTTAACAATTCTAATTTAAATATATTTGTTATTTAATTTAACATATTCATATATTACATATTTTTATATGCCATTAAGTACTTAAATATTTTAATTAAAAAAATTGTTGCCAATAGTATTGTATTAAAAAATTTCCTTATTTACCATTATCATCCAACTATAGTAACCGTAGTTAGTCAGTAATTTTAATTTAAATATAGAAGTTACTTGATTTAATATAATCATCAATTAAAAATTAAAAATTATTTTACAAGCAATCAGAAAAGAGTAGTTATTTTTTAACAACACTACAAAAAAACGTTACCAATTTTACAATTCTAAAGTAACATGATTAAAAGATTCCACTTCTCTTATCCTTAACTAATATAGGTAAATTGTATATATATCTTTTAATTTAATGAATAAAAAAGTTATTTCGCAGTTAATTATTCCTTGTACCAAATTTAACATAGACCGTTCTAATAAATATGATTCGTTTAATTTATGACATGTATTAACATGACTAACAACAATAAGTGGTGACTTAGTTAACCAATCAGAAAATTGAATTATTTTAGACTAGTAAAATAGAAATTCTAAATTTTAGACCAATCACATTATATTAAAAAAAAAAATTATTTACCATTATCATCTAATTATACTAATCATGGTGAGTTAATAATTCTAATTTAAATATCGTAGTTATTTAATTTAACATATTCATATATTACATATTTTTATATGTCAAAAGATACTTATATATTTTAATTAAAAAATTATCGGGTTATGTTTGATTTTATTTCATTTCTCCTCTTTCCATACATATCCTTCCTTCTTATAATATTTGAGTCTAACCATGTACGCAGTTAACCAATCAGAAAATTTTAAATTATTTTAGACCAATAAAAGGGAAATTCTAAATTTTAGACCAATCACATTATATTAAAAATTTCCTTATTTACCATTGTCATCTAATTATACTTAATATAATTAGTTAATAACTCTAATCTAAATATAGTTGTTATTTAATTTAACATATTCATATACTAAATATTTTAATATGTCAAGGAGTACTTAAATATTTTAATTCAAACAATTATCGGGTTATGTTTAATTTTATTTCATCTCTACATTGAGTTCTAAAAATTAGATTTTAATGAATTTACAGCTCATGCGAAACTCATAAAATTATCTTTAATTGAATGATTGTTTAAAAATTATTAACCAAATAAATTTATTTAAAAACTAAAGATAAAAGACATGTAAAATTTTGCATTAAGTATTCAATTATATTTGGAACGACTACTTATTTTTTGTTTAAATTATGAAAATATAGAATTCTATTTTAGAACTCTGACAAGAAAAATATGTTTTAGATCAAACAACTATCATATATTAATTTCAAGATCTAACGGCCCTTTGAAAGAGTTGATGAAAAATTAATCAAATTGGTGTTGAAACAAATAAAAATAATAAATTTGCTTAGCAAAATATTATTGTTGAATTCGTTTGATTTAATTTTGATTTAATTTTGAGTTTTATAAATCAGATTGTGACGATTTTACAACTCATGCGAAACTCATGAAATAATATATAATTAATTGATGTTTTAAAAAGTAGCATACAGCTAGAATTATTTTGAAATCGAAGGGAAAAGACATGTTCGAATTTTGCATAAAGTATTCAATTATTTTAGACGAATAACATAGAACTCTTTAGACCAATCGCCTTATATTAAAAAATTTCCTTATTTATAATTTATCAATAGTTTAAAATGTATTCCCTAACAAAATTATCCAGAAACTGAAACAAAAATACAATTACAAATTTTACATTAAATTTTTAATTATATTTAGAATACTTGTTATTATTGGTTTAAATCATGGAAATATAGATATTTTTTTGTTTAGTTTATATCGAACATTTATTCATCTATTTAATTGAAGATCTAAAGGTGCCTTGAAATGGTTAAGGAAATAAAAAAAATAAATATGTTTAGTATGAAAAAAATTATCGAGTTTCGTTTGTTTTATTTCGGTTCTATCTTAAATTCTAAAAGTCATATTTGACAAATTTACAACAGACACGAAGCTCACAAAATAAAATTTAATTTAGAGATGGTTTAAATAAATTTATTTTAAAGTAATAAGAGATCACACAAAATTTTAGACCAATCACGTAATATTTCAAGATTTCCATATATTCTATTAGGCCCGAGATATACTTTAGAAGGTGGGTTGATTACAATTTTGACAATCAAATCAAAATTCAACACAAAATATGAAGAACAGTTTTTATTGATGTATAAAAACTGATAACAAAATATAAACTAATATCTCAAATGTTGAACATATATCTTTGAAAGCTGGTAGGTTACACGAATAATAATAATGTTATGCAACACTTTAGGATAAACCTAAATTGTGTTTATATACGTCACACATTTACACTATCAATTACTAGGATATGATTTACATGAATGATTGAACTATACTATATTTTATAATATGATAGCGGCCTCTGCTGATTTTTTGGAATCGACAGGTCTGCATTTCTCTTATCTTTTGAAATATAAGCAATCATCTCCTGATTTCCAGCATATCAGAATCTGACAGATAAGTTCCGACGGTGAACTCTGATCGAGGAAACACTGATGACATCATGCTCCTGTCAGACTCTGATGGGTGATAAACTCTGATGATCTTCACAGCTAAACTTTTGCACCATCAACAATATCTAAAATTTAACAATCTCAATCCCCTGTACTAAATAAGATTAGTGTTACGGGCATAAAATTGATTATAAAATTGTATACAAAATGATATGATAAATGAGGTGAGATATTTTAATTGGTGTTATTTATATAAATACAGGATGCCCCGTTTCAATCAAAACTTAACACATTTTATACCGAATTTCGTGAATTAAGCATTTTTCTAAAAATAATACAAAGAAGCGTTTCAACTCTAACCATACTCTTTATAAGTCCTTCTTATTTATATTTTAAACTCCACTATAATAAATGGAGAGATAAAAGTAGTGGAAGTACGGTAAAGAACCAATATTTTATTAAGAAATATAAGTTAAGAGTCATGCAAGTAGTGCTTTTAGAGCATTTCCAACAGTCTCCTATTTGACTTCTAAGTATAATATAAAAAATGTCACTCCTAACAAGTAAATACATGAATTTTTGTGTCAACTCTAACAATACTCTTTATTTTGCCTCCTAACCTATATATTATTCATATTTCAAACTCATTATGATAAAGATTTGATTTGAAACATGTGCAAATAAATATTTTATTAATAAAAATAAGTTAAGAATTATATATTGGCTCTTGAAATAGAGGAAAGAGAAGAGATTTTAAGGATTTTAAGAGTCACTAAGTGTTTGTTGAAACTTCATTTTTTGTCATCCTCTTTACATTTTGAGTTTTGTTTGAAGAGTTTATTGAAAGTACTCTTAAAAGAGAAGAAGAGAGAAAAGACTATTTAAAACTCTTTTAAAGCTTCATTTTTAAAAAAAGTGCTCTTAAGAGAGAGAAGAGACTCTTTAAAACTCTCTTACGGGTAGTTTGGTTTAAAGGAATGGTATCGGACTATTGGGTTGGAATCAGGAATCGGGTTAAGATTGTATGGGGTTGAGGTATCATATAAGATTAAAAGTGCTCTTAAGAGAGAGAAGAGAGAAGAGAGAAGAGACTCTTTAAAACTCTTTTACGGGTCGTTTGGTTCAAGGAATGATATCATATTATTGGGTTGGAATTAGGAATCGGATTAAGATAGTATGGAGTTAAGGTATCATATATGATATCATGTGTTTGGTTGAGTTCTGGAATAAATATATTTAATTTAACATATTTTTAAGTTATTAATTTTAATTAATTTAAAATAATAATTAAATTATATTTACGTATTTCTAAGACACTTATTTATGTTGTATGAAATATTTACATGAATTGTTGTTTGAATCTATACTATTATATTAAAGACGAAACATTGAAAGTTTTGGTAGTCGGGTACTTGGTACTTGGTACTTGCTGTATTTACTAAATTACCCTCACTAATTGTCATACAAATCAATTACTCATTTCAACTAAAACATGTTACCATTTTTATTTTTTCCAACTAAAATATTTCTTTTT
>PHNY01084999.1:19561-37328 GCA_003724115.2 Anethum foeniculum
GCTTGAAACTAATTTGTAATTAGTTCTTAAAAAAATTGTTAGAACTGGTAAAAAAAAATTAAATTTTTTTTTTTTTTGAAGGTAAGATCATTCTTGGTTTGATTTGATTCCTAACTTGTCTAAACTGTATACAACATCAACACCCTATTCCACTTGGTAGAAATAAGCTTATCAAATGAACCATGTATTATTATATATAATATCTGCAATGAATATAAGTTCATAGTTCTGCTCATCAAATATTACCAGACTTGCAACAAGGTGAGTGGCTGAATAACAAAAAGGCTACATCCAGTCTAAATTTTACTATAGTTCCTACCGACATTTATAAATATTTTAATACTTCTCAACTTCGTAACAATTTATTCGATAATTTCAAATTAACAAAAAAATGTGTGCGCGAGTACTTAAGTTGGATTCAGATTGTGTAGCATAAATCTTTGATATTGGATCGAAATGAAAAAGGAGCATCTGGTTAAAAAAAACAGACCAGTACGAGTGTCAAGCATGAGGTGGAGAAAAAGGTTACATATGTTGCTGAATAGTCTTGTGATATTGACATGCCATTTTTACCTTTCTTGATTTGCTGCAACATCTTTTATCTTTGTCAAAACAAGAAACTGATGGCCTAATTTGACATGTTTACTTGTAAAACTCACCTCCCTAAATACTTCAACAGCCTTTATGTATTTATATGTTGATGTATCCCCTCAAAACTTACAATCTTTCCACATTGCACCACTTCTCTCCACACAACCTGCAAAGCTGTGTGCTTTCTCCCACAGTTTTCTTGAGTTTGATTAGGAGGAAATCTAGTTAGCTAGTAGAACATTTGTGTATACATATATTGTATCTGTAACTTTCTTTAGAACAATAACTTGTTACCAAGTTTTAGGTTGTTGAATTTTTATATGCTAAAAATATACGGTAAGTTCTTGTTTTTATAGAAAAAGGTTGCACATTACTGGTAGATGTTTCTTGTCAGGTTTGGGATCTTCTTAAAGCAGATTACTTTGCTATTGATTTGCCTTGTGTGTGTTTGTCAGAAGCATAATGCCAGTCCCTCTTGCTCCATACCCTTCTCCTCCAGCGCCGTTTACAACCCCTGCAAATGGTAGTGTACTGATTTCCTCAAATTTTTACTATAGTTTGTGTCAGTTTAACATAGTTCTGCATAGAGCTTTTAAATTTAGATTCAGGTACCAAATTCCAGTTCTTGCACTTTGAATGTCTGTGATTAACTTTAAGAAGCAACCTGTAAATTTAAGCCAAAAGTGAGGCTGCTCTGTTCATGACCAAAGCTTTCGATCAATCTTCTGTAAAAGAATTTTAATAGTTCAAGTGTTTGTAATCAGGTTCACAGAATCAGCTTGTCTGTTCAGGATGTGTGAACCTACTACTCTATCCCGTTGGGGCGACCTCAGTGTGTTGTGCTGTTTGCAAAGCAGTCACCACTGTGCCACCTCCAGGTAAGTAGTATATATCATTTGTCACTTCTGTTGGCCTTCAAGCAAATTTATATACATATATATTAACTTTAGTACCATAGTGGCTAGTTATTTTTCTTTTGATGATCAAGTGTTGTAATGTGTTCCACAAAATTGGCAAACTTAACAGGCACAGAAATGGCTCAGTTGGTCTGTGGAGGTTGCCACACACTACTGATGTACATTCGTGGCGCAACTAGTGTAAAATGTTCATGCTGTCACACTGTCAACTTAGCTATGGAAGGTAAGAACTTCCTAATTCCATCAACAGCCATAATGTGAATAATATACTCGAGCACTCTTATGAACTTGTAAGATGTATGGTGCTCCTCCAGCTAATCAAGTAGCACATGTCAACTGCGGAAATTGCCAAATGTTGTTGATGTATCAGTATGGAGCAAGGTCTGTCAAATGTGCAGTTTGCCATTTTGTGACTTCAGTTGGGGTGAGTATATTAAGTTGTTCTTTCTTCACCCTTGAGTATTCAGATATCAGATTGATATGTTGGTGTCGACAATCCGATAAACAAAATTTTCAAATAGACAACACAAAACAGAGCTAGGCTCCATGTCGTTTTGTTAAGGCTAGGGTCCATATCATTTTGTTACTCCTATGTCCCATTCAATTCTATACACTTTCCTTTTTTGGATGTCCCATTCATTTCTATACATTTCAAAAGTTACCAAAAATAGCAAAGATTTATAATATAAAAATCCAACTACATCAACTACTTTCCTCCACTACACCCCACTTTATATATAAAATATTAACCGGTTTCACCACTTTACCCATTTTTCTTACTTTTTCTTCTTAAACTACACTTTTTCTTAACCTCCATGCCCAAATCAAATGTATATAATCGGGACGGAGGGAGTACCTAACAACAAGTAACCGACGCTAAAGTTGGAAGATGCGGTTAGCATCTTCTCCCAACACATATATTGCTTAGACTCAACGATAAAATATCGGACATGACACGTATCCAATATTAAAATTTGGGAACATGGACATTTCGATATATTTTATAAAAACAAAAAAAAAGTCAAATTTATTAATAAATTAAAAATTATGTATTAAAAGTCATTGGAAAAATTGAAAATAGAACGAGAAATAATCTTAATTTTGTAAAGAAGTGTACAAGTTAGATGACTTTTTCTCATGTTCCTTTTTTGTCCTCATTTCTCTTTCTATATCCCTTGTCGTATTTTAATTTAGCTCTCCTACGTTCATCTCAAAGTTTTCGCATTTTAGTGGATGAATTTAACACCGAGGACATATTTTAGTTAACACCGAATAAGTTTCATATCCGAACATTAAGGTTGTATAGAGCAACACCTTGAGATTTTTCATATTTTCATATCATGCAGGTACCAACAACAACAACAAGCAATATGGAGCAGAAACTCAACAGCTAAATCAAAAACACTTTAACTCTTTGATTACTGTCAAAATTTTCGAGTTCAAGTTACAAATATATATATATCAGCAATTTAGCACCCCAGTCAGGAAGATAATAAATCTGTCTAGTCACATGTGTAGATGTATTAGATTCCTTCAAGAAGCATTTTTGGCAGGTTGCTTGTTTGAGAGAACTTGAGAATTAATGTTTCCTGACAAGTAAAAAAGTTCATTTTGTCATAAAGTGGGGTGTGAATCTGTGGATTATATACATGGTTATGTCAAATTATGAATTTGTAGCTCTGTTCACAGGAAATCTCTGTGGTGATAGATAGCCTGAGTTTGGATAAACGTATCCAAGAAAATGACACAATGAGGCAAACAGATAAGGGCACAAGAAAATACTAATCAAATGGGAGGAATCCTGTGACTTAAACATCATTTGACTTCAACAATAAAGATAATATGATGTTTATCTTGTTGTTTGAACAAGATAGGATGGTTATTTTTCTATGAAGACAGATCAGACCTAATCACCAAGAAATTAAACTTCTTAATAGTCATGTTTTGAAGATAAGGTTATCAGAAAATATCTGTTTCCATGTTTTTTATTCACACAAAGGTAGATTTTAAAGAGATAAGCTGTCTTCAGAATAAAGAGATAAGATTAGAAAATAATTAGAAGATTTGCATGTGAATGAGTTGATTAGGAAAATCATCAGGAATCACTTTCAGTAAACAAGTTTTTATATCTCACATAATCCTCTCTTCAAACAATATTGAATCTAAAAACAAAAGAATGAAATAATCAACTATCTTCCATCATTTAATCTAGTCTTCAAATATATAATTAATTTTGTCACCTTTACTACATTCATTTAATCACTTGAGCATATACAAAAAACCTCTAGATTGAAACCAACCCTTGAGTATGTATGAAAATAAAAGTTTTTGAATTTCATATTCATATATGACAACATCTTCTAGCCATGCATTGGACAATGCTCCAACATAAACAACGTAGCAAAACCACTTATTTCGCAATCGAAACCCTCCACCAAAAATAAGACCAAAGACAAAACAGTATAAATGAAATTTGCAGAATTGACTTGAAGTAGATTGAATGAATATTTTGATCATGTAGACACACTACAGGCATTAGAAAGATTAGCAACACACCAAGCCCCTTAACCTTGATTGACACCAAACCTTCAGCATAAATAGAAAGACAGGGAAAAGAAAAGCTTAAAAATCTTTCTAAACTAAAATGGCATAAATATGGGCAAATTACGCGCCAGGCTTGTGGTGATGAAGCCTTCTTACAAATAAACAACAATCAAAAAAAAATCTTTTAACTTGAGTACATTCATGTAACTGTCCAAATTAAAAAGTACTTTCTCAGGGTGGCTTGCAAGATTCCAGATATTTTGTGCCCTAAAATATCTATTCCCGGTATATTTTGGTACCCTCACAAAACTGACAATTACCTCGAAACATAAGATTCCCTCGAAATATAATGGAACTTAATCTTCCACTTCTTCAATCTGAAACAATAAGAAGCAAGAGTCTGTTATATATAGTCTCCGGTTTCTGGTTCATATGGTTGTATGGTCACTTGCACCACACTCGGGTAGAAGCTTTCAAGCTTTTGTCGAAGACAATAAGATTCTTTGGGCTCTCCGTGACTGTTTGATAAAGGAAGCTAGGGTCATGTCATCCTCATACTCTGCATTTTGCATACACTTAGAAGTTCTGCCTTTACGCCGTGACCGATTAACCACAACTTTTCTGGAAACTGTGAATGCCCTTGAATTCAAATTATCCAAGATATCCGGTGTTGAGCACCTAGGAGGTCTTTCTTCACTGTTATCCCTGACAAAGGGTTCAGCAACATCATCAGTTAACATCCTTCCTGGACTACTTCTGGGTGATGGGAGACAATTTCCAGAAATAGGTAGATCTGTATGTTCACTCAAACACGGTTCAAGAGCATCACTCTTCTTGTTAACATCAATTCCACCAGTTTCCTTGTGTACTTGGGCTTCATTCACTTGTTCCATTAATTTGTTCTTTTTGTGGAAATATTTCCGAGCCTTTCTAATCTTTGTAGCATCAACTTCGCTCTGGCTCCCTACTTCCTTATTCATAGCATTAACGCGTTCATTTCTGCATGAAGCTGGTTTGCTTGCATGCTCTTTTACTTTGGTTGCAGCCTGCCGAGATGCGTCTGGGATCCTATTGTATATCAAAGTTGAACAACTAAAATCAACATTGAATAATAGGAAAACAATTAAAAATAAGCTTCAGAAAATTGAACTAGTGCCACTTGTACAACATTATATCAAGGAAATTATTTTCCTATCACAATATGGACTAATAATAAAAATCAATAAAAAAATCTGCAGTTTACGCTTTTTCTCCACTTGCCTAACTTCCATCTGAAGTAAATGTACCGTAAATTTTATACAAGGCGAGAGCGAAGCTAGTCATAAAGGTCTCCTTAGAGCCTAGATGAGCTCATCAAAATGAGGTCCATTATTATTTTCTGGCATTGATTACTAGGATTTACTTCAGAAACAAAATGTGAGGTTGTCAACTTAAATAATACTCTTGAAGGAGTAGTAATCTTGTTATCTATCTAGAGCTGATATATTAGAATATTATAGTGTTCTTCAGTCCCCTTTTGTCCATGAACTTTGGCCCTACCAAAATTCTATAATCTCTCGTAAATACTGGGAAAAGATTATTTGCAAAATCTGAAAGTTAAAATCAATAAATGTACATAGGATGATGTCCTTGGGTCGCCTAAAACATGGTTAACAATATATATACAAACAAACCCTTGCCATGTAGTGTTTACCTTGACTTCTTTCTTTTATGTTCTGGTGCTTTCTTCCTAGCTGTACGTACATCATGAGCTGGCGGCTTGTCAACGTTGGTTACCCCTGACGGCTTTTTCTGAACAGAAGCTGTTACAGGATCTCGTCTTCTGGGCTTCTTAGCATTAGAGCGTTGCTTCTTTCCATTTGTTAATCTCAAGACACCCTCGCAGCTTCTTTCAGCATCAGCTTTGCGCTTTGCAGATCTTAGCTTAGCAACATAACTGAAAGTTCAAAAGCACTCAAAGTCAAGCAGATATATTGATAATATGACGAAAAATAAATATTTGTTATATATCAACAAGTTAATCATAGTAAATTTCTGCATGAATAATAACTGCAGTAGTAATGAATAATGTAGGATTCAAGTTTATGTGTTTTCCTATATACAGAGGAGGCTTAGTCTTCCTCTTGTAATAACGGGATACCTAGCAGCAGCTATATAAGCATACATTAGGGGTGTAAATGAGCAAAACGGTTTCGGCTCGACAATAATCAAGCCGAGCTCCAGCTATTCGACTAATTTACCGAACCGAGCTAGAGCTTCACATTACTCTGTTCGTGAGGCTCGCGAGCCTAATCGAGCTTGTGTTACTATTAATTTTTATCTATTTTATAAATGTTATTTATATATTATTATATAAAGATTCAATATATAGTCGAAACCGAGCCGAATTTATTGCATTCGAGTTTTTCTCAATATATAGTGAAGTCAAGTCGAGCTTTCGAGCCAAACTCGAACATATCGAACTTTGATCGGGCTGAGCTCCGAGCTTAAAATTTATGGCTCCGTCGAGCTCGAGCCCGAACTATTTAGTCGAGCTCAAACTCGAGCCTGACAGCATTCGATTCGGCTTGGCTCGTTTACAGCATGCATCCCCTTCATCTTGTAAGAAGCAGTAGTGGAGATTTTACATGCACTTTCTGCAACTCAATTCTTGTTTAATCTTCATATATATATATACACACACACACACATACATATATATCACTGATATCATATTTTCACAAGTTAAGGATCAAGCATGATGGGAAGGACTACATACTCCTCCGAATGAGAATATCAACTTGAATCATCAACCCAGAAATTACAAGTAAATAAAAGATGCAAATATTGCATATTCTATTTCATTCGTGCGGCGGGGGGGTCATCTTCTGACAATATTATAGACATACAGTAAGAAGGTCAACGCACCTATTTCCGGAGGACACAGGCTTTCTTCTGGACAAAACAAATCAACCAAAATCAAAACCAGAGGTTACTGCAACATGAAAGCTTTAAAATATCGTATATATAAGAATACCTTGATTTCCTCTTTCCCTTTTCACAAGAGTCTATCTTTTCAGTTTCAGGAACAGAATCCAATAGCTGTAGCTGGACAAAGTCACTGGGCCCAAGAGCAGGTCTTCTTGCTTCCCTATCAACAAAATTTGATATTAAAGCCACCTTTCTTATTCTTCTAGCCTCTTTAAGCCTGGGGACTTCATGTGGAAACAGAGTCTTCCATCTCCTGTTTACACGCAGAAGAACGGATTTCAGAGAAGTCAAATTTCTCAGAACCAGATAGCTTAAGTTGCAAATCACTCATAGGATAGGTCAGTAAGTAACAATTTAAAAAAAAAAATGACTTCACTTCCAACTTACCTCAGGCACTGGTTATCAGTACGTTGAGATACACATGAGGCGATCTTACCCCAGGATGGCCCATGTTCTTCAAATGCTTCTTTCAACCTTAGATCTTCTTCTTCAGACCACTCATCCACCTTGACTGTAGGATCTAAGCAGTTTTTCCATCTGCCCCAAAACATGTAGTTGAGTAACTTGATTTGACCGCAAAAAACTTAATATGAATAATAACACTACAAACCTTTCTCTGCACTGAACATGATCACGCCCAGGCACATATTGGGCTACGCTTCTCCAGCTTTTTGCCCCGAAAAACATGGCAGCAACTTTTAAGCGTTTATCTTCATTTGGACTCCACTTCCCTTTTCTTTTCCTCATTGGATGAAGTGCTTTTGTCCATCTGTAAAGTGAGCACACAATTGCACATCATGAAGTGCTTTAACCATAAACAAGCAACTTAATAAATCAAATGACATCATTGAACCTGTGCTAATTAATCCAATGTGGAGACAGTTAACAATAGTGATAGCTTCTTGCGGAAATAGCCGGTCAATGGCTTTTAAATCAAAGAAGCGACTAAATTTACAAAGAATCAGAAAAAAGTAATATTCAAAGTACATAATGAGATACTAGCAAATGTCCGGAAAAATTAGTGCAATACAAAAAGCTATACGGATATACCTAAAGTTAGTGTTTTAAGTTTTCCAAGTGGATGAAAATAATGATATCACAATTGACATTGGAATTCAACCCAAATTTTTAAGCTGTTTGGCCAAAACATTGTAAATGTTACCAAGTTCAGCATTCCATTTTACTTAAATTAAACACGAACGTCATATAAATTGCCAACTGACCTGTTGGAGCATTGGGTACCTGTCCGTCCTTCCAGGACAGAAGCTACACACTGCCAGTCACTCTCACCATAAGTTGCTACAGCAGCACGGAGTTTATCATCTTCATCCTCAGTCCATTCCCTTTTCAGTATTGAAGGATTAAGGCTCCTCTGGTAATGTGCTAAACATTGAAAAGGGGTCCTGTTTGCTCCTAATGATAAAGCAATATTGATCCAGTTGCTAATCCCCCTTTGTTGGATTATGTACAGAAGTTTTTTTTCTTCTGTTTTTGTCCATGAACTTTTGTTAATTAATGGATCTGTAAAGTTCAACCACCTGCAGATTTCATAGTTAATAAGCTGAAAAGATATGTACATTGTACACACGCTAAAAAGAAGTGAATCAGCATAGTCATATATAGATAGCATGCAAGTGAAAACAAATCCAAACCAAAAATGAGATTTAACGTAATTTATTTACCAATATTATATAGATAAAGTTACCTTGATTCACATTCTGCACCACATCGGCACTTGGTGTACATAGAACCCAATTGTTCCCAGTTAACCTTTGGCAAGAATTCTCTCATGTTCTCGTCAGTGATGTCATGATCACAAATCGATGCAATTATGCTATCAAAATTATTTGAATCTTCAGAAAATCCCTCTACATCACTGTCATGAAAGTATGTGTCATGAACTTATAAAAATAATCATCAAAGAAAAGCATGAATGAAATTCAACTTGGACATAATAGAGCCGAAAAGACTCCACTCCGAAAAATAAAAACATTTCAATAGAACTGCAACCAAGGTCATTCATGAATATGAATCCAATTCAATGGTTATATTTCAGCATTTTCTGCATATTACACTGCTAGTTAGGGACCATGTACATGGTAACCTGATTTAGTGAACCATCATGACCCGAATTGGCTAGTTCAGGTCTTTTATCCCTGTCCCCCAAAATAATATAACTCACAGGCAGTCTAATCCACTGATTGTGTAAAGACAAAAATTTAGTAGATTAAAACTATGTCCATAATGTGATCCACAGCCTAATGTTACCATTATAGACATGAGTGCCTGCTTAGGATAGGCAGAAGACTTAAACATTTAATAGTATCGACTTCCATTAAGGCAACAAAATGACGAATTTAAGATGCAAGCAACACCAGGTATAATATCATTGCAACTTTTCAATATATTGCAGAATTTAAGGATCAGTTACACTGCCTCCTTCCGATATTCATAGTCATTGCTTATTGTTTTAGGCCTATAATACGTCCCTGAGCATTATAAATTTTTGTTACTTTTCATTTTGAAATTTAAAACAAAGACTATACATACACATAGAGACACGGGTTCAAATAGGAACTACTTATTAGTTGGGGAACTCGGAGAACTTGATCTCAAATCTTCTAATATTCTCAGTTCAACCCGATCTGACCAATTATTAACGTTTAAATATCTTCATTAGGTGTTAGATTGGGAATCAATACATGTTAGTGATGATTAAATAATTAAAGTAGGTCTGGAAATTTGTAAAGTAGAGAACATATTACATCACATATGTTTAACGATACAGCACGCTATCTAATTGAACTTTCCCATAGAACCTTAACTAAAAGAACCAAAAGTATTATTTATACATACTATGCACCTAAGTTACATGCAAGAACATCTAATATGGGAGGAGCTAGTGGTATTTATACTTAACCAAAAGAGTTTTAAAGGAGTTTACAACTTGTCAGGCCAGACTTCATAGGAGAATAAAAGCTAAAAAAACATATGGCTGGGATAGGGAGTACACCATAAAAGGAGATAGATTTTATAAGATCTAGGAGTGGACTAGAGTACAGTGGAGAGAGAAACTTGTAGATATGAATAGTTAGGAAGAGATAAAAAGGAATTATTGCAAAGAAACATGAAATCAGACTTCAGATTATTCATTAACAGCTTCAAAAGCAAAGTATTAGACTCCTTTCATAAATTATCGTTTGAAGAATAACAAATCTATCGCCCAAGCAAAACTATAGTGTACCTGGAACTAAGACACCTAAAGACTATGATCATTATGACATGCCTATCCCATTTTAAAACTCGTGTTGGTTCTCCGTGCCTTTGCACATCACTGTAGTTATATCGCAATAATATTTAGGGAACATCTGTTGCAGAAAGTTCATTGTTTTCGCTCATAGAAATATCTAGGAAATTTGTGTTTGCAATTTGTTAGAATTTTGGTAAACTGCGATGCAAGTTGATCAAGTTCGTAAGATCGTGTGTTATTGATTCATTTTTTTCTTTGCAATAAATTCCCTAGCCCAACATTAACACCCCCTTGGCTGCTTGGCCCCGTACCTACCATCTAAGACAACTATTTACATCCCAATCTATGCCCCAATCCAAACACACGTATACCCAGAGTCCCTGATCCTACCAAAAAAGATGTAAACAAACCCCTGAGGTCATTTCACACTGTCTATAATTCACCAGCTCTTTAATCAAACTAGTCTGTACGTAAAGCATACATTAATGCTTCAAAGTTCAATACTTGAGAGGGAAATGCTAATGAATAAACAGTGGTCATCTATACATACTTGTAAGTATTCTGCACTAGAGTGTGTGAAAAACTGGCATGTGTCAGAAGTACAATAATTAAACTACCATTTCACAAATCCTTTCCTCACCAATATGCATATTACCTTCTGAAAATCCAAAAGAATACCTGTCAATTGCTAAATACATATATAAATACACTCACATAAAAACTGCTTGGCAAGACACACACTTCAACATATGGATTACTGTTGCATTCATTATAGGGGAAGATAATTGGCTTGTAAAATCCATGACTGGAACACGAGTTGGAATTAATTATTTAGATAAATTGTGATCATAACTATGTTTTAATATTAATTTACATATAATATTATATTATATCCACCATGTAAGTTTAAGTGACCCTTTTTGCATGAAAAACACAAAATGGAGCACCTACATAACATAGAGGCTATAAGCAATGTGCAAGAGAACACGCGTGCACAAAAAATATATGAGCTATAAAACTTCTGTCTGTTATTGAGTAAATATAGAATATCATAAAAATATAATATCAGGTACCTGACAATGTCAGTAGAACTTTGTCGCAATATTTCTTTATTCTGATAGGTCTTCTGAAGCAACATGTCTTGAAATTGTTGTTTTATTCCCTTCACAAGATTTACATCTTCTTCTCGAGTCCACTTATTCCGATTCCACGAGTCCGAAAATTTCTGAAGCACCGCCTTATATTTTGGGACATGAGAATTATCAGGAGGCCCATAGTACATAACATGTGTGTGTTTCTCCTTTACCTGTGAGAAAAAAGAAAAGAGCTCTCAAAGTTATAGATTATTCATTCAAATACACAGCCTGAGATGCCATAAAACTAAAATGAGAGTCAACTAATATAGAAGCAGCCTTATTCAACCAACAGAAATTTCGGTTTCGGAATATAAATTATCCTACAAAGACCTTTATGACTCAAATAGCCGGGAAAAAAAAACTTGAAACGATTTCTTTATATAATAACCAGAAGAAGGTAATTCTTTGTTCATGTTTGTCTACACATAGCGGCGAAAGAAGCCTAATCAAGGACTACTTAAAGGTTACTTCCATTGATTATGCAAAGATACAGAAACCCAGTCAGTTCTGTCAGACTGATGATTCCACAGTTAATACTCTTGTTAGGTAAGATAATATCGCCTGCTTCCCGATACAGGACCTGAAAAATGAATGTATATAGAGGGCACCTGCAAGTCATTGTATAATCATCACAAAAAAAAAAAAAAAAATTGTGATAGATTGCTTAACAGTATAAACTTCCTATCTAAGTGATTTAGAGTGAATACTAAACAAACAAGGTATACTATCTCAAAGAAATATGGCATTTCCTAAATTATTTCAAAGACAATTAGATAAAGCCCTATAAGAAGAATTTTCAATAAATTCAGCAAATAAAATAACTAAGCCGGATTAATTCATGACGATCCCACCAACTCTAGAGTCTGAGAGGCTTAAACCAGTACTCTTTATCTATTGTCTGATCAGAATTGTTTATTTTTTATATATCATACTAATAATTTATTCAACTCATTTCAAGACAAAATATGTTAATCGGCTAGACCAGAAGTGTCTGAGTATAACACCTCGCCAAAATATTGAAAATTTGCATTCTTTTGGCCCAAAATGAAGGGCTGAAGGTCGTGTCTAGTTGTCAAGTGTACATGGACACTTGTAGTGAAATAGTCTCAGTAACATAATAGGTCAGAACGTTTTGAGAGCAGGGAAACACTAGGATTACATGTAATATGTTATCAAATTATTTCCGCTTCAGTTTTAGCTATTCTTGCACCACAATTGACCAATCAACATATGAACAACCAAATAAAGTGTTTGGGTAACAGAGGATTAGAAGGTTTGAAGAGCAGGGATCGACAAGGAGGATATGTGATGTGTAATTAAATCCTTTCTTTCTGTTTTAGCTATTTCTGCACCTCTAATTGACTATACCAAAATATGAACCAGAAAAGTATTGCAAAGGTAAATTTTAACTCGTCCTTTATAGAAAAATATAACTCCATTATCATGCCCACAGATTTAGCAGAACATTTGTAACAGTTAAGTTACAATCTTCACATATATACATGTTTCAAACAGTTGTTCTTGCTTTATTTCCAACCCTACAGCTTTTAGTGAATTTTGGCAAGTCAGCCAAATCTGAATATGCATATTTGATTTTCCAGCAGGATTAAGTATTATGTCGTTTTCCATCAATAGCAACTGCAAAAATCTTCTTTATGTTGGAAGACCACATTTGTTTCACCAACTTCGTACTTCCTCAGAAAACTTGAACTTCCTAAACATTAAGCTGCAATTCACAATTCCCAGAAAAGTAAAATCTTTGTGTTTTGTCTAAACACTATGCAACTTCACAGTTGATTTTGCTAAATTGGATCTTTTAACAACAACGATTATGTAACTGGTGGTCACGATAGGGGTCTAGCTAAGAAGGTTCTTGTATTTTGGTTCTTACTGAGATAGGCCATTATCCCCTTGTTAAAACCCTAACCCTAGTCTGCTTGAAATTTAAAATTTATCAAAACCCGGTACATAATTAGATAAGATAAAACAAGCAAGCTACTATGTTTCCATCATTGACAATGTCAGGGAGTACATTAGCCATACTTACAGTGTAGCAAGGTTGTGAAAATATTAAACGGACAAAGTGATGCAGGGAACAAAAGCATCCTCATCTAGAGCTTAGGACAGGATTGTGAAAGAACGATTATGGACTAACAATAAACAAAGATAAAATTGGATGACTCAACCACAGAAGAACCACTACCCCAACAGTTTGCCAATCGCAGAAGGAGAAATTAAGATAGATCGCAATCCATGAAAGAGACCTAATTCAATATTCAAAATATTTCAATGATCAACTCTATATAATATGTGGGGATTACATCGGTTATATAGGAATAGAAACCCTAATATAACCTAATAGACTAAGGCCGGCTATCAATTGGTTTGTTATATAACCTACAAACATATCAGTAAGCTACTAGCCCGACATTAAATACACAAATTTCTCTACTAAATATAATTAAACTCTTTACTTATAAAAATTAAAATTTTCCTTTTAGTTTTGTTCCCCATCAAAGACGAATGAACCTACTGCATAATAAACCATAATGTACTAACCATCTTAACTATTCTTAGATATACGACATCTAATGTGTTTTGGAATCTTAAAGCAGGCAAATTTGAGATACTATATGACCTTTTCTAGTTTAGTTGTACAAGTGACTAATAATGCTTTTTGAGTGTGCATGCAAATAAAAAGACAGCATGATGTAACATTTTGAAAAAGTAATGTGAACATCAATAAAATGCGTAACCTTGGCATCAACCCTCAGCTTTAGCACTTGAATCAGCTGAAGACGAGCATCTTTCTTCTGAGACAATTCCAGCCCGGTTCTTCTCCTACAGCAGAACTGAAATCCTTTCAGAGCTTTAATACTGTTCCTCAATTTCGTATTTTCTTCAATTCTTGATTCGATCTGCATCAACTTACTTCGCAAATATTTCTGGCATGTCCTATTCTTCTTGATCGCATCAAGAAATGCCTGAGCAGATTTAGGGAAGGCAGAATCTTCGGCAGGCAATAAAGCGATATTATCATCACATGACATGTGGCCGTTGCAGAGATCAGAAACTTGGTTTTCATGATTAATCTTGGTAGGTGGTTCAGAAATATTTCCGGTGATATATGCATCTACAGAATCTGGAAATTCTTTGGCAATATTAGTTCTGCTATACAAATTATTGGAAGTTTCCTTTTCCGAATCTATAATAGAGGCACCAACCTGCGGTTTCTGTAAACCATCCTTTGTGCCTTCATTCAGATCATCTGAACCAATTAAAATAACAGGTTAGCCACATTAGAAAGTGAGAATTTTGAAATACAGTAAAAAGAAATTTTAATAATGTATTGGGATTTGGGACTTATAACACATCAACTTTCAAGATAAAATATTGTACCATTTGTTTCTGTTTCTTTGATAAGTATCACTCGGTAGCATAGTAACAGAAATAACACATCATCTTTTCAAATAATGGATTTCTCACAGTTGGAATAGAACACATGAACTGAATTTAGTCTGGCCTACAATATTTGGATAAGACTTGACCAGTGAGACTACAGACATTCGGAATAGCCAAAAGAGGCTTTCTAAGAATTTGTAAAAAGGACCCGCTTCGTGCACTGTGAATCTACATAAAATGTGTCTCAGATAGCCTTGAAATATACATGCCCAGTTGAGATGTGATATTATTGCATCACGATGCCTAAGGACACAATCTAATAGATCATTGTATCGTGTAGTAGGATCATAGACTCTTACCATAAAAATGGCTGCATGCGCAGCCGCGCCAACTATGAGAAATCAACCAATCCACATGTACAATGACAGTTGTGTACCAGTCAGTAGCTAGATACAGATAAGGGGGCATAGAATACATATTGGTCACCCCTCAACCCCCTATCACTTAAAGGCAGAGCTCACCCTTAATTCTACAGGCACGCAGTCAGAGCCCCGGGCTCCTCCCACTGCTTGGGAGCTTAAGGTATCATGTTGTATTTCACTCCCCAATGAGCCTTCAACAACGAATCGCATGCGGATATTGATTATTCTCATTTTCAATTTAAATACGATCAAGTTATAACATACTCTATGAAGAAAAATAGATAGGAAATCCACTGTACAAACTCTAATGAACTCATCTATACTATTTATTATTGCTATCTTTGCACATTGAGAATATGGTGAAAAGCATAATGTGAATTCCCATGTAACCTTTCTTCTACAAATTGACCCAGACTAGCACAGGAAACAGGATATAATTAATCTCAAAAACTAGCTAACATCGTCTGATCATCAACGAAATAGGAACAAATACCAACCTAAGCTAGAAAAGAAAGTAATGAAGAAAAAATCAAGACATAGCCAGATCAATCAATAAAAGATAAGATAGGAACTCAAACTGGAAAAAAGAGTACTTTTTACATGATATCCCAATTTAAAAAGTTCAGTCCTAATAAATGTAACAAAACATAATATGTTATTCACTTCAAACAGTAACCTTTCTCCACATAAACTCGGCCCTGTACATTTCTTACACCACTACCTACGCAAAGTAACAAAGCTTGTGAAATTTTAAGCGGATATTTAAATAGACTATATAGGTTCCTTAAGAAAGTACCAACGGAACAAAACTCATCATTTTCATGCTTTTAAGAATATTCATCAAACCATAATCTTTAAATTAAGCCAACGGAAAGCAATGCCTCAATAAGAAATCAATTAAGCCCTACATTACATACTCAATACCACATTCCATAATCTTTAAATTCAATAACACACAGTTCAATGTAAATCGTAAAGGACATAAAAAAGAACAAAATCAAGCCAAAATTCAGATAACACTATAGAATCTAGTCAAAATTACCGTTATTATAACCCGAAAACCGACGCTGAATGGCACGAAGAATTTCAAAATCCCCATCACAATCATCACCATCACTATCCGATAACGAAACAGGGGGTAAAGCACAAATGGGTTTCAAATTCAAGGGTTCCTCAGCATCATTAGTCACCGAGAATCTCTCTCGTATTTTTCGATACGTTTCTCTGTCTTCGTCATCGGAATCAGAACTGGAATCATCGGAAACTAAGGCGGTGGTGGCGGCGCCGGCAAAACTACAAGCTCTACGAAGAGCTTCCATGTCTTCTTGGAGACCGTAATCATCGGAATCGGTGTCGGAGGCGGACATTGAGTTTGAGTTTTGAAACCCTAGAAAAGGAAGATGTAGTTGTAACCCTAATTGTAATTGAATGTAAAATGGGGCTATAGGGATTTAAATTCAGACTGTATGTATACTATAGTGTGTAGTATATAATAGAATCTTAAACCTCCTTAGTTATTAGCAGCGACACACGCACTGTCTCCCTCCAAAACATATACTGTACTCTACTAAAATAATTTATGTACACACGATTATGTGTTTGTTTCCTCCCAGAAAAATGTGCAGTATCAAGCTCAAACTTTTCAAATATTTGGAAAAAAAAAAAAATTTTGGGAGAAATACTTTCTTGGTTTTGTAAAAGGTATAAATTAATATTTTTATTAAAAGATTAAAAAAACTAAAATACGTTATTCATTAGTATTTAGTCTAAATATGATGAAATTTCTCAAATATTAATTAAAGAGTTACATTATGTTTATTTGTACTTTTTTAAATTTGATCTTTGTATAGATTAATTATATGAAAATTTTAAATTTTATCTTCGTAAAGATTTATATAGATTAAAGATACTCGCGAGTTTCGTACAGCTATCGAAGAAATTCAGGCATAGATTGATTAGTATTACTAGCTTAGAACTCGTGCGATGCACGGTCTTTTTTTAATATTATATGATTTTTTAATTTAATTTTAATTAAATTGATAGTGCATTTTAGTTTGAAAAAAGTAATTGGTTGGTTACTAATAATTATAATATTATTATATTTAATTAAATATAATTTTCCATATTATTTTTGGAAAAAACGTGGAACTTTATTAGAAAAAATAAAAAATGTAAAAATGATATTTTTTTATTTGATAAAAATGATGCTTAAAACCCGTGCGAATGCACGAATTTTATTTAATATTATATAATTTTTTTAATTTAATTTGAATTAAAATTTTAATATTATATCTTTAATTTTATTTGAATTGATAGTGCGCCTTAATTGAAACGGATAATTGATNNNCTTATTTTATTTTATTAAAATAGAGTTGTCCATAACATGTTGGAAAAGTAGAGGGTTGGTTAAAAAAAATAAAAAATATAATGTATTTCAGCTGAAAAAAGGTAATCGGTTAGGTTATTAATAATTATATTATTATTATTATTATTTATTAAATAGACTTGCCCGTGTATTTTTGGAAAGGTGAGATA
>PHNY01085112.1:11044-22159 GCA_003724115.2 Anethum foeniculum
TTACAAAGGGTCGTGAAGAATGATGATAAGTTTACTATCTTTGCTTCAGAGTTTAAAACTTTTAAATATAACGTTGGTTTCATATATCAACAATTGCAAAAAACACTCATTGTAAGGCTTTTATTTAGATTTATGAAAACAAGAGGTCTGACATCACAACTTGCATTGCATCTTTGAAACTCTCAAAATGAGAAGTGGTAACATTAATCATAGTTATACAATTTAATTATTCATTGTTTAAAGCTCAAATAAATATAAATTTCTTATATAAAATAACTAATTTATAATAAATTCAAAAGAAAGTAACAGCCTTAACCCACCCAAAAGAAAAACTGAAACATGGTTTTAGTTGGCCTTTCCTATTGTATATAATTACAAATTTACATTTAGTATGTAATTACTATTTGAAAACAAAAAAAAATAAAATTTATTGCAATTCTTTATACAATATCTTTTATAAATTTATACCTATTTTCTAAATTATTATTTTCAAACCGCGCGAAGCGTGGTTTTTTCACCTAGTTATAATTATAACAGTAGGCCATTTGTCCTCTAAACTACCTCTAAGACCGGGCCTCTATCATGTTTCGACTATCAAACTTACTGTAGGATGGTAATAATTAATAAAATAATAAATTTATTAAAATAATTTTTTTCTAATCTTAATATAATAAAGGTAATATTTTTTTATTCTCGATAACACAATAAACTTGCTAAAATAATATTTTTTTTTTTGACTAATATGGCTTATAGCCTTACAAGTTAGTATCTGTTCTAAGATATTCTCGTGGTGAGCCAGAGTCGAACCCAGGACCTGGGACGACAGAGGATAAGCCCTTAACCACTTGGGCTAAAATAATATTTTAAATCTACCTATATTTCTTTTGGTTAATTGACAAATAAAAGTGTATTTTAGTAAGTACAAAGGCTTTCATTACTGGTTAAAGTAGACAAGGTTCGAACCAAAAGAAGAAATGTTTAGAAAACTGAGAGCTTATCATTCGGATTGGAAACTGATAATTTAAGGTTAATTTCCGTCCAAGTTGCTTTTAAAACTTGATACCTCAGTTATTACAAGGAGATGATAAACGTTCGTCATTTTTCCTCTAGAATATCAGTATATTACGGTTAAATAAAACGGAAGCAAGCTACTCCAACCAAAATAGAGTAAAAGCTCTCACCTCATAATATGATAAGAATGTCCTACTTTACAAGTACCAACAAACATTAAGTTAAAATTATACATTTTTCTCAATTGTTTAGATTTGCTTCGGAGTTTTTATTTCCTTGGCCACTTCATTGCCATCTTCAATCAGATCTTCAAATTTTTCTTCCATTTCTTGAACCTTCAAACATAATTCATAGATTAAGATATCTATACTAATATATATCGAGAAAAAAATTGAAAATTTTGATTTAATGGTTTTCAGTTATTTAATTTAATAATAAAATAATTAGTACTAATAAATAACTAATTACTTTTTTTAGTTTAAAACATTAATTAGCCTTTTCAAATACAACAAGCTAACTTTTTTCAGTTTTTCTAACTAAAACGGTTTTTTTTTTTCGAAATCACTTACAAGTCTTTTGAATAAAATAAAATAATAATATAATAATTACTAATACCTAACTATAATTGACTTTTTAGCTAAAACACATTACCTTTTCTATTTTTTTGATAAATCCTTTTCTTTTCCAAAAATGATAAAAACAATTATATTTAATAAAATGATAATAATATTAAATGATAAACCAATTACCTTTTTCAACTAAATTCATTATTAATTCAAATCAATCATATAATATTAAAAATTCAAATTTAAATTAAATTAAAAAATTATATAATATTAAAAAAATCCGTGTATCGCACTGGTTATAAGCAAGTTTTTAATAATACTAAAATTGTAAAATGCGTGATGCTAAATCTAAACTATGGTTCTACATAGGGCTGAGCAACCGTCAGTTTGGTCCGGACCATATATGACGGTTTTGCTGAGTATCAAACTGGACCATATATGACCGTTTATAATTTATGACCGAACCGGACCAGACCGCAATTAAACGGTTTGGTCTGGTCGGTAACGATTTGAAACCTAAAAAACACTTAAATTTTAGAAAAATTATTATTTTTAAAAATTTAGATACAACTATTGCACATAAAATACTAATTTGAAATAATTTAAGTATAAAATAAATATATAAAGTATAAGATAAATTTATATAATGTTAAAAATATATATTATTCATAAAAATGGTATATAATTATTATAAATATATTAATAAATTTTGAAACGGTCTGGTTCGACCTTAACGGTCGGTTTGGAGATAAAAATCGTATCGAACCGCAAACTAACAGTTTTTATTCATATCAAACCTAAACCAAATCAAACCGCCGAAAAACCGCAAAAAGCGGTTTGGTCAGTTTGATCCGGTCCGGTTTGGTCGGTTTGACTTTTTTTTTTGCTCAGCCCTAGTTCTATATATACCAAACATACCCGTAAAAAAAAGATAAAGTAATAGAAAAAACAAATTATTTATACGAAACATGTTTTCGTGATTTTTTTGTTACCAAAAAAAGGTATACATTTAGTACGGTAAAATATCGACTAATTAATAATTCATAATAATCAAAAAAGTTCATTGATTTCATATTTTACTGCGACTAGATTATAATTTCGATGAATTAATAAAATTTACGGATTTTGTCATTAATAATTTACTGCGATTTTTTTTTGAAACCGAAATGAAGAAACAGAGGGGATTGTAGAATGAAATTACCTTATCAATCAAATCGTCAAGTCGATCAGCATCCTTGGCAATTTCTTCAGCAGCAAGTTCAACCTTATGTAAAGCATTTTTGAGTTTTCCTTCAGGCAGGCCAGCCTCTATATCTTCCACCATTTTGTCAACTTTCCCAGCCATATCCTCTACTGTTTCTGTTATATTTTCTGCTGTCTGTAATGTTGCTTTCAACTTTTCTACAATTTTCAAAATCAATTTCATATATTCAGGTGAGCAGGACTGGATAACTCGAGCTGTGAGTTTATTCTCAGGTCACTCATCCCGGAAATATTTCAGAATATATACTTAATTGTAAAGTTACAAGTCACATTAGACAAAAAAATTTCATATATTCGGTGAGATGATTAAAAATGATAAACAACTAATCTTTTGTCGTCACAGATTTTGAGTTTAACTTTGACTCATTCTAAAATTTGTTAGGATAAATACTTATTTGTAAGAAAAAGATGTCTAGCATTATTCTTGACTATTTTACAATTTAAAGTTAACTCCATTTCAATATTGGGAAAAATAAGAAAAAGATGGGATGGCATAATACACAAAATCACACACACGCCACTTAAGTATACGCTTAAACACAAAATTAACTTAATATAAATCTTAAGTATGCGCTTAAACACAAAATTAACTTAATATAAATCTGAGATTAGGCACATATTGTCATATAATATATGTCTAAACAAGTGAAGTTCGAATCTTACCCATCCACCCCAACAGTGGGCCCCACTTGTTGGTCAAGAATGGCAGGCCAATGCTAACAACAGCTCCCAATAACCAGGCTTGCCATTGATCAGGAACACCAATTGAAGTAGGAAGAGAAGGTATGTCAACTTCTGGTGGAACTATACTGCTGTACACTACTACATTCCTGTTACAGTACATTAAACGTCATTCCAGAACAAAGCTGGCCTCGTATCTCATTACCGGATGTCGAGGGTTCGAGAAAAAACCAACTCAGATATTTATAACAAAATCATAACATAACTGATTTACCTCCTTGATTTAGCTACAATTTCTGGCAGTTGATTGATATCGCGACGATACGAGCATCGCTTGCCTGAGAGTACAGATCCATGCAATCCGATTGGCTGATGACAAGTGGAACTTCTGTTAACTATCTGAGATCTTGGCACCAACGTAATGCTTGTGCTAGACAAACTGCTCGAAACCAACGACGCTGCCATCTTTTTCTGTGTCAACTTCTGCACGATCAAACTGCAAGAGCTTTGGTTGGAGCTGGAAATGCTTGTATAATAAAGAGGTGTGGAGTAAATGAAGTCTTTTTCTGAGAGTTGTTGAGATTGGAACAAGAATGGAGTTGAAAATAATAGTCCGTACTTAATAATGGGGAATGGATATGTTTTTATAGAAAGAGGCTGTTTGGCTCTCCTTGTAAGTCGTAAATAAGGACTTATTTCAACAAAAAATTTTACATTTACATATTAATTTTTATAATTTAATATTTCGGAGGGGTTTAATAATCTTTATATGTAGAAAATAAGTAACTTATTTCAGAAAAAAATATAGTTTGATGTACTTTTTTCAGAAATAAGTAACTTATTTCTGAGAAATAAGATTTGCCAAACAGGTTCAAAGAACGAAGTCCACCGGGTGTTTGACGAGTGTTTAACACGTGCTGGTTGTATTAAAATAATTATATTATGAAACTTGTTTTTTCTTTTCACCAACTAGTTGGAAGACTGGTAGATGAGATATCTAACTGATGAGACCAATATCTTCCCATGTGTTTTTCTTGAAATTGGTTCTGTAGTTTGCAGAGTATAAAAAACAATCTCAGTGTTATATTAATATTTTAACAGTTCCGTCACTCGAAAATCTATTTACAGAAATTGAAGAGTGGAGGACATAACTCGAACTTGAGACTATCATCGATTAGAAGTTGGATATTTAAGTTACAGTTTATCGGAGTAAAGTTTCAACTGAATTTTATATTATATATTAATATTGTTTAATAAAAACTCTAAACACCGGAACATTTTTAGTTATTCTCGGGTAAAAAGAGGTCGAAAATATTAATAGGAAATATTATTATATAAAAATTGAACATTTTCGTATAAACGATGTAAAACAGATATTCGACATTCTGGAAAAGTATTTCTCAATTGATTTACCGAAAAAGTAAAAAATGAGTTTTGAATCTCTAGCACAGGTTATAGATTTTTTTTCCTTGTAGTGTTATTGTGTGATGCATGTAGTATATTATATTTCTCGGATCAAAATGCATGCAAATGACTTGTTATTGAGCTTCATACTGTGAAAGCTAAAGCTAATCTCCATGGGGTCAAAAAGAAACAATTACAAAATTTCCTTAAAGTCCTTCCAATAATATGGTCGTAAACGGAGCTTACACCTGATATTACTGTAATATTGCAAATGTAAGCCTTAATAAATCAATGCAGTATATAGTTCAATCTAAATTCTTATCTCAAGGGATACATTCAGAAGAAAAAGGTTGAGACTCAGTTGCACCAAACTTTGGCTTCAGCAGACTTACTTTCTGACTCTTGTCTTCATTTGTGACACTCCGTACACCACACATGCAGGGTGGCCTGAGGTTCACAAGGCCAGGGACGGAGTTAAACTGGGGCAGTGGGGGTACTTGTTCCCGTTAAATTTTCTAGTGTGTATTAACTTGTAGTATACATATTTCACAAGTGACAGGCTTGGCCCCATGGTTGGAGCATCAGTTGTCCGGCCCGTGAGAAGCAGAAAATAATTTTTCCACGAGTTTGAAATCCTGGATACGTCCTTGCACAAGGCCTTAGTTGAAATCAAAAATTAATTCATCGGACCCTCTGTACATATATCCTGCAATTTTACTTATTTTTATATAAGAAATTTGAAACTCTGGGGCCGTAAATATTAGGGGTACTAGGCACAGGTCTTGTCCGTCTATAGCCAGAGCCACCCCAGACTCCGAAGGCAAGTTTCTCAATCTATTACACAACGTACAAAAACAGTAATCTACATGCTAGCTAGATATTACAGTCATGGAACTACAATCTGATCCCTAGGCAGTTCCATATTAGCTCGACGATTCTTCTCTAATCTTTTGTTGTGTTTTATTTCGCCATAAAAGTAAGAAACAAAACCCCAGAGAGAAAGAATAAGAGCAACTCCTTTTTCAGCTTGAAATTTTTCTCGGTAAACAATAACTGCTAAAACTTCTGTAACCGGAAGTAAAACTGCTATAATGATACCCGATAACAACGACGATGAGCAGAATATAACTCCTACCGCTCCTAAATAGAAAAATTGCCATATCAATCCACTACAAACCAGTACTACATAGTACTTTGTTTCTCCTAGTTCAAAGTTTCTTGCTTCTCTTGGTATTGCCTGCGAATATTCAGATATTAAATTAGTAAATTTATTCGCTGATATTATAAACTTGATTCATTTGAATTCCATAAGAGATCATGAAAATCTTACTGAGTTTAGTTTGAATTCCGCTCAACATAAGTTTTGATTATTTTTGTTTGCGGATAAATTTATCAGTTGTTTCGATTTCATACCAATAACGCTAAGCATAGCAAAGTGTATTGGGTAGTGGTGGTCCGTTTCTTGATTTCGATTAGTTGTCCACAGAAAAATCGAATCCTACCTCTCGTAAGAAATGTAAGGCTAATAATTGTTAGAATAAACATTGAATCCTACCTCTCGTAAGAAATGTAAGGCTAATAATTGTTAGGATAAAAATCGAATCCGACCCCAGTACAGGTCTAAATATCAGAAGTCAGTATGTCTGCATCAGAAATACTAGTGTGGTGTCATAGTCAAGAATAACGTTCAAGCTGCGTTCGTGGACTATTCTTCTTAATTATGTTGAATATCTTGGTAGCAAAAGAAAATATCTACTACAAAAGGATACACAATTCTCAGAACTTTTGCAGAAAAATAATTAGGCGAAGAAAATTATATTGATACAGTAGAACCCCTCTAAATTAATATTCTCTAAATTGAAATCTCGGTATAATGATAAAAAGTCTCAGTTGAAGTAATCAGTAGTATATAAAGTATAAACCGTCTTATGCGGTAACTTTTCTGAAGTGATAATTTTTTCCGGTACAAAGAGTTTAGAGAGATTCTAGTATTAACATTAGTAGCTCCATGACAACAAATTAATAACATTAATTGAAGATATATAACTATAGAAGCACTGATCAAGCATTATAAGTAACAGAGTTGAGATAAACATACCTGGAAATCATTGTTGATAAGCATCCCTACTATGCAAAAAAGAGTGGCAAACACACACATAACCATTTGGAATTCCATCACCAACTGATAATCAATAATTTGCTTTGCCTTCTGATATGTGAATTCTACCAATGGCAATATGAATCCATACAAAGCTGCGGCACCAAGTGTCATAACAAATCCTAAAACATACTCTCTTTTCGACTCTCCATCCGGTCTGTCACTGCTCGTATGTAGAGCTAGTACTCCTGATCCTATTGTCAGCAAAACAATAGCATTGACCGAAAAGGAACTGAATTTTTGCTTCACAAGTAAATATGCAAAACCTGCAATAAAATGATTTAAACAAGGCCATACGCTCTAATTCTTACTCTTGTCCCCTTATTTTTACTCGAAAAGTAAAATATTAGAAATTGTAATGCATCTAAAATGAAAAGCAAATTACCTGCAGTGAATGCAAGTTGTGATGCAATTATTAGAGCTACTGTGGAGACAGGCAATCTTGCTACACCATAGGCATAGATGTAGTCATCGACACCGGTGAGAATACCAATGAAAGCAGAGCCTAGGAACAAGCGCGGCTTAATGTTGAAGAGCTTGGTTGTGTAGTTACCAATGATGGCGCGACGGAAGCAGAAGGTGGCTATGAAAATTATGAAAATGAATGGCCAGCCTGCAGTTAAGAGACAACTTGATAGCCAGACTCTTTTGCCACCGTGGATGAAATAGAGGCGCGTGACTAATGGACCACCGCAGTGTCCAATTGAGAGCACTATGCAGTTTATTAACAGTAAGGTGTTCTTCATAGAAGGGCTAAGCCTTATTGTTTCATGAGTTTCAGCTTCGATATTCACCATGATTTTTCAAGACAATTTTTAGTACTAAATGTTTGTTGGTGTGACTTATTGTTAGAGTGTGTGTAGATATAAGACTTGTGCAATCATATAAGATAATGAAGCCAAAGTAAATTTACCATCACTTCATTTTTCTTTACTGATAGGAGTTAAAATTGACCTACTCCCAGGACCTTTGAAAGATACCAGAAAGAAGTGATAACCATTGAATTAAGCACTTCATTTATTCTTTTTGTAACACATTCAAATCTGATACCATCCCCTATTATATCTCAAGCCATGTGTTCCAGACTTCCAGTATACTGCACAAAAGTACAGAACTTGGCATCGGACATTCCTGCTAAATGTTCTATTCTGTTTCATTATTTTTGTTCTGTTTAAATACGCCGTTGAAATAAGAAACAGAAGCCCGCAGAAAAAGAACAAGAACAACTCCCGCTTCTGCTTGAAACTTTCCATCATAAAGATAACAGCCGTAACTTCTATGACCAGAAGCAAACGGCTACAACGATGCCATACAACAAAGATGATCCACGGAATACAAATGAAATAAAGACTTAATTGCAGGAAAACGACCTGACAAAAAAAACAGGAAAATGACCTGAATTTCAATTTTTCTGCACTAAAATGACCCATATATAATAATAGGCACCTACATGGCTGAATTAGACTGGATGCTTTTCAGCCAAGGTAGGAATTGTATTCCTAGTTTATATTCCTGGAAAGGAACCGATCCGAACTAAGGGTGATAATCAAACGCACTAGACCAAGGTACGGGAAGAGAACTTGGACCAACGCTTTAAGCTCAGTGCAACTTTTGCTGATTGGAAATGAATGGCTCAGAACAGAGAGCTGCTGGAGTGTGTTATACTGCTGCAACATGCATCTGACCTCATAATCGCTAATTCGTCTTAAATTCAATAGCAGGGTGTAATGTTGCTGATTAGTTGGCCACTAATCTTAAATTAACCTTGATTACATCTAACATTACAAGCCCTGTTTTTATCTCAAGTCATATATTTCTTTTATCCCACAAAAGTACAATCGCAGTAATACATGCTAGCTAAAATATGCTTATTTAGCCATGATTCATTGGCACTTCCGTTTCAGCTGGACGACTCTCTTTCGTCTTTTGGCTGTGTTTTATTTCTCCGTAAAAAAATGAAACAAATCCCCAGAGAGAAAGAACAAGAGCAACTGCTTTCTCTGCTTGAAACTTCTCTTTGTAAAGAATAACAGCTAAAACTTCAGTAACCGGAAGTAAAACCGCTATAATGATGCCAGATAACAAAGATGAGGCGCAAAATATAATTCCTCCTAATCCTATAGCGAAAAACTGCGATAGCATTGCACTGCAAACTAGTACTGTGTAGTACTTTGTCACTCCTAGATCAAAGTTTCTTGCTTCTCTTGGTATTACCTGAAAAAAAAGAAGAGAAATGAAATTGACAATTTTTTAACTCAAAGTTGCTGGACATTAACTTAATATATAGCATAGTACTTAAAAAATTCTGTCTTGTTTCCTAAGTTATGTTTGAGCTTACAAGATTGCTAAAAGATAAACATACGTTAAAATCATTGTTGATGAACATCCCGACAGTGCTAAACAGAGTAGCAAACAAATTTATGTACAACTGAATCTCCATCACCAGCGGAAAATCAATAACCTGCTTTGCTTTCTGACATGAGAACTCAATCAATGGCAATATAAATCCCCACAAGGCCGATGCTGCAAGAGTCATAACGAACCCTAGGGCGTACTCTCTTTTGGACTCTCCTTCTGGCCTGTCGCTTTTCGTATGCAATGCTAGTACTCCGGATCCAATAGTCAGCAAAACAATAGCATTGATCGAAAACGGATTGAATTTTTGCTTGACAAGCAAAAATGCAAAACCTGCAATAAAAGGATTCATTAGTAGGCTACTGGAAACCTAATACTATCAAGTATCAACTTTCTCTTCTCTGACAAGGTCGTGATTCGAATCTTTACAACCCCATTGTGGCAAAAATAAGAGCCCGAGCTAGCACCTTAGGACATTAAAAAGTGTTTAATGTACTAAAAAATGTGTACCTGCAGTAAATGCAAGTTGTGTTGCAACTAATAGTACTGATGTGGACACGGGCAATTTCGATATGCCATAAGCATAGAGGTAATTACCAGCACCAGTGAGAAAACCAATGACAATTGAAGCAAGGATCAAGCGTGGTTTTATGTTAAAGAGCTTGGCAGTCGTGTCACCCGTGGTGGCACGACGGTAGTACAAGGTAACGATTAGAATTACGAGAATAAAAGGCCAGCCAGCGCTTAGGAGAAAACTCGATAACCAGAGTCTGTTGCCACCATGGATGAAGTAAAGGCGTGTGAGTAGCGGAATACCAGAGTTTCCTATAGCGAAGACCATGCAGCTTAATATAAGTAGAGCTTTTCTCACACAGGGGCTTTGATCATGTGGCGAAACCTGAGTACCTGTTTCCATGTCCAGAAATTCCAAAGTAATATAAGTAGATGCTTATGTAAACCAACAGGGAACTGATTAAACTAATTAATGCTTATGTTCGTTCAATTCTAATAGCCGGGGCGAAACCAGTAATATAGTTTAGGGGGACCGGATAATGTTTAGGGGGACTGAACCAAATTATTTCATAAGTTTTCAAAATTTTGCAATAAAATTTCGATGAATTTTGACGGTTGGCGGAGACCGGAGCTCACTCCGGTCCCCCTAGTTCCGCCCCTGTCTAATAGAACACTCGAATTTAAGTGAGAGTCATGACGGTGAATTACTATGTAATCTAGGTTTAGTCGATATACGTGTAAGATGACCCCGATACTTGGTCAACAAAAAAAAAAGGTTTAATCGAAACGAGGACGACTTTTTTTTTTTGAAAAGCCAATTCATTAGATTACCTCCAATTATAGTAGGAGTTCAGAAAGGAACAACCAAGAACAGAAACTACAGCAAAGACTAGGACCCTATAGCTGCACCAGATGACCTAACCAGGACCCAAAAAAAAACCTACCTCGACTAGAAAACAAAAAGATAACTGGTAACCTAGCACAAGAAAAACAAGACAACGACTACTGGACTAGGACTTAGAAAACATAAATCTCCGTTATTTCAATTAGAACAGGTCAAATAACTCATCATCTTCCTCATCTGAATCCATGAGCAGCTCATCTTCAAAAACCACGTCCTGAACCTGAGGTTCTTCATGCTGCACTCCTGGACCCTGGAGCACC
>PHNY01085112.1:22263-43376 GCA_003724115.2 Anethum foeniculum
CATGACAGAAAACAGCATACTGAAGACTAATCGTAAGTCCAGTCCAAATGCAAACTACAAATATCTGAAAATTGGATATGAACAAGGGAATAAGGATAGCAGCCTGGTGACAAGAAAACTACTGAGGCTTATTCTCGTACTGCCACGTAACCCATGCAGAGACAGGTGTCCAGATATGGAAAGGGATTAAAACACACACGAAGACACGTATAGGGGGGGCTCAGACAAAAATGACATGGAGAGAGAGAGAACAAAAGAGAGATTAAAAACACTACCAGAAACTCTTCCAAGAATCATGATCTTATGATCTCTATGGCTTTTGTGGAGAATTATGCGGACATCAATGGCTATAAAGAAACGGAATATTTTAAAGCTTGCTTTTAAATTATCATGCAATCAAAATAAAGTCATTAGTATACTGTTATTGGCCTTTTTAAGGATGGCCTGAACTCTGAAGCGTTGAATTTTGATAGAGCACACTATTTTTTTATTTTTTATTTTTTGACAAAATGCATCACACTATTTTAATGTACTTTCTACACTTAAATAACGTAAAAATTACACTTTTTTTATATTCAACTTCAACCCATATACACCCATCTTCATATTCAACTTAAATGGCTATAACAGTGCATGTATTATACAAGTCATTACTGCATTGTTGATTACCTTAATCAAGAGTGATCGGCAGGCGGCACTATAATTTAGTCCAAATTAAGCTAGGAATTCAAATTATAGCAAAGTTTGGCCGAGGAAAACAATAACAAGGTCATATTTTGATGGTATAACAAGGTTCTTCGAGACTTTTATCTCACATATTTCTTTAAAATTTTCGACATTAACTTGAGAAATGTAAGAAAATTCATCGCGCAGATATCAGGGACGAGGGAACCAACAAACAATAATGCCTGCACTTCACTTGATAGATACCAAATGTCGAGAATGCGGATATCAGGGACGAGGGAACCAACAAACATTAATGCCTGCACTTCACTTGATAGATACCAAATGTCGAGAATTCGAGTCTTGACGGAAGCAAATGTGTGTGCAGATATTTCCTTTTTGTAGCCTTAGAAAAACGTGTTAGAAAGCATGTCTTACATTGAAAACAAAATCAAACATTCAAACAATAATGCCTGCACTCCACTTGATAGTCTGATTTTCTTAGTTAGCCACCAATCTACAATTTAAGATACATTACTTAAAAAGTACAGTCAAACAATATTGGAACCCCAGTTTATCTCAAGAGATGTTTTTCAATTATCACACTTCAATACACAGTTTTTATATATGGGGGCTGGTGAGGGCATACGAACCTGATGACTATATACTAAATAAAGTTAAGATAGCAACGTTATAATAATCATTCAGGGTGGGATGCATCATATCATTATGTCTAGAGCCTAGTTTATATTCCTGGAAATAGAACCGATCCAAACTAAGCGTGATGATCAAATGCATTAGAACAAGGTTCACAGGACGAGAACTTTGACCAATGCTTTAAGCTCAGTGCAACTTTTGCTGATTGGAAAGGAATGGCTCAGAACTGAGAGCTGCTGGAGTGTGTTATGTTGGGTGGTGTCAACCCAAGTACCACATCGGGTAGATAATAGAATATTATCTTGGATATAAGTCAGTCAATTAACTCTATTAGTATGAGGTCTTTTGGGAATGACCCAAAAATAAATTCGTGCAGGCTCGGCCCAGAGCGGACAATATCATACTATTGTGGAGTTATGGCTCGCTCGCTGCGGTTGTTCGATGTGGGTGGTTCCCCTCAGTATGAACGCGATTGGAGATCTGTCGGTTCCTTGCGGCTTTGCAAGATGTAGACTGATTTATCGCTGGTGTAAGACCACGGGTTATGTGGTCCTTGGTTTGAGGGGAGAATTGTTGGGTGGTGTCAACCCAAGTACTACATCGGGTAGATAATAGAATATTATATTGGATATAAGCCAGCCAATTAACTCTATTAGTATTAGCATGAGGCCTTTTGAGAATGACCCAAAAACAAATCTGTGCCTTTTTGGAATGATCCAAAAACAAATCCGCGCAGGCACGGCCCAGAGCGGACAATATCATACTATTGTGGAGTTATGGCTCGCTCACGGCCCAACATGTTATACTGCTGCAACATGCATCTGACCTCATAATCGCTAATTTGTCTTAAATTGTGCAATGTTGTATTTCGCTTTCCTATTCAGTATATTACTCATATAGTATGTTCATTTCCATACTTAATATTATGCCACCACATATATTATATAATGCAGTGACTATTCTTAACGTGGGACTAATGCACTTAACTCTGCAACTATTAAACTCATGAGGAGGAACTGCTGGAAGTGCTATCGTGCTGCAGTATTTATCGAATCTCTTAGTCACTAATTTGTCGGGATACATTAGTGGTGTAACACTGTCACTTTCCCCAATTCAACATTCCTTCTTGTAAAATGTTCGAGAACTGACAACTTTGCATCAAAAATACAGTAAAGCAGTCCACTTCATATTCTATAAAATTTATATCTTCTTCGTTGCATCTCACAGCACCTAGTTGATTAGGACAGCCTGCACAATTTATATCTGTAAGTGCTGAATATATATAGTTAATAATGTAACCATGTTTAGTTGGCTACTAATCTTAAATTGACCTTGATTACATCTAACATTACAGGCCTGGTTTTATCTTAAGTTATATGTTTCTTTTGTCCCACAGAAGTACAGTATGCTTATTCAGCCATGTACCAGCGGCACTTCCATTTCAGCTGCACGACTCTTTTTCGTCTTTTGGCTGTGTTTTATTTCGCCATAAAAGAAAGAAACAAATCCCCATAGAGAAAGAACAAGAGCAACCGCTTTCTCTGCTTGGAACTTTTCTTTGTAAAGAAGAACAGCTAAAACTTCTGTAACGGGAAGTAAAACCGCTATAACGATGCCAGATAACAAAGACGAGGCACAAAATATAACTCCTCCTAGTCCTATAGTGAAAAACTGCGATAGTATTCCACTGCAAACTAGTATTGTGTAGTACTTTGTTACTCCTAGATCAAAGTTTCTTGCTTCTCTTGGTATTACCTGGAAAGAAAAAAATATTTCCAATATAACGTACTTAGAATTAGTCGTACTACAAGTAGCTCGATTATTGGAATCCATGAGAATCTTATTTTAACTCAAATTTGCTAGACATAAGTATTATGTATTCAAACATTCTATCTTGTTTGCTAACTTACTTATGTTTGAGCTGCTTACGAGATTGTTAAAAGATAAACATACCTTGAAATCATTGTTGATGAGCATCCCCACAATGCCAAACAGTGTAGCGAACAAATTTATGTAGAATTGAATCTCCATCACCAGCGGAAAATCAATAACCTGCTTAGCTTTCTGATATGTCAACTCAATCAATGGCATTAGAAATCCCCACAAGGCCGATGCTCCAAGCATCATAACAAACCCCATCGCGTACTCTCTTTTGGACTCCCCATCTGGCCTGTCGCTATTCGTATGCAATGCAAGTACTCCAGATCCAATAGTCAGGAAAACAACAGCATTGATCGAAAACAGACTGAATTTTTGCTTGACAAGTAAAAATGCAAAACCTGCAGTAAAAGGATTTAATATTAGGCTAGTGGAAAACACTATCGACTTGAAAAGGTCATGAAATCGATCCTTACAATCCCTCCTCTCAGTGGCTAAAATCGAAGGCCAACCAGGCTGGAGCCTAAGCTAGCTGCTAACACCTTAGAATATTAGAAAGTGTTAATATATCAAAAAAATGCGTACCTGCAGTAAATGCAAGTTGTGATGCAATTACTAGTACTGACGTGGACACTGGCAATTTCGATATGCCATATGCATAGAGGAAGTTACCAACACCAACGAGAACACCAAGAACAACCGAGGCGAGGATCAATCGTGGTTTCATGTTAAAGAGCTTGGCATTCGAGTCACCCTCGAGGGCACGACGATAGTACAAGGTAACGATTAGAATTACGAGAATAAATGGCCAGCCAGCGCTTTGAAGACAACTCGATAGCCAGACTCTGTTTCCACCGTGGAGGAAGTAGAGGCGCATGATTAGAGGAGTACCACAGTTTCCTATAGCAAAGACAATGCAGCTTAATACAAGTAGAGCTTTTCTCACAAAGGGACTTTGATCATGAGGCGAAACCTGAGCACCTGATTCCATGTCCAAAAATTTCAAAGGTTATTTTTCTAGTTGTTTTCACTATAGACGAGCAAGAGTGACCCCCAACATTCAACGGCCCCAAGATTTTTGGATTTATATGTAAGTTTTTTGTTAGGGTCCCGAAACTGAATTTGGCCTGGGCCCCCTAAAATTCGGAGCTGTTTTTATGTTCGTGTAAACTACCTAATTTTGTAATTTAGTTTAAACTCGTCATTATTTTGAATGAAAATTTAACTCATATTTTCGAGTATTTTTAGTTCATTGTTTAGTTCAAAATGATGACTACTTAATACTGAATCAAGAAGTGTTTTGTTAAAATAAACACTAACAAAATCATACGTACTTGTAAAGAAAAGGAATATATTTAAGCTTTGCTTTTCAAAGTAATGGCGATTGTTTATGTTGCCGTATTACTGGACACCAATCAAGTGATTAGTATACTGTAATTGACATAGTTAGGAGTGGCCTGAACCATTGAATTTTGTTAAGTAATGCATGTTTTATAATTTTATTCTACCGCTGGAATGAGACAATTTATTACTGCATTGTCAATGACCCGAACAGATTTGTTAACGGGGATCACATTGATGGGAATATAGGCCGATACGTCTCCAGCTTGTGTTTCAATGTTCGGTAAGGAGGTCAAGCTACCTGATGGTCTGGTCCGATCGTTCAGCGGCTTTTCTAAGAGAGGGGAATGTAAAATCGGTCTTTTTCCGACATCGTATCCACAGAGCAGTTCCAGCTCTGTATGAAGGTCGTGATCGATATCGTATTGCTTTAGATGATGCATGAGTTTCAGCTTCCATGTTCACCTAACTTTTCGAGACAATATTTAGTAATAAATGTTTGTGGTGTGAGTTATCGTTATAGCGTGTGCAGATATAAGACTTGTGCAATATAAGATAATGGACGGATACATTGTGCATTTTTTCCGGATTAAGTATACGGTCCTTGGGAAGGTTGTTTACGTGAGTCACCAATCTGCATAATTTATGAAGAGAAAATAATGAACCAGAANTGTCTCGGTCTTGACAATTAGGTTTTCAGAAATAAGCTTCTAAAATGAAAGAAAAATACAGTAAATAAATGCAGAAAAAAGAAAGATAAACTTAGACATTCATTTCCTTTTTCATGAACCTCAAATGAGGAAAAGAATACATTATACACTACCTCCGTCCCACCCATTTCTTTACGGTTTTTTTCCAATATTTGACACGCATTTTAAGGCTACTGTAAAATATAGTTCCATAATTTATTTTTAAAATTTTCTTTTCTTGTATAAAAACTTAAACATTCTATTTTAATTTAAATGAAAAAAATTTTTTAAAAAAAATTAGAGAACTGTACTTTATAAGAGCTTTAAAATGCGTGCCGAGCCCCCGTCCCCCAATGTAAAGAATTGGGTGGGACGGAGGGAGTATGTAGCAACACTGCTCCGGGGACCATGTCATTGGGCCGGAGCCGGACTACCTATGAACCCAACTCCAACAATGTCACTCGGCTCAAATCGGTGACACAGAACCAGACTCTGCAACAAAGGACTCGTTTCAATTTTTTGATGATAGGATTAAAATTGAACTACTCCCAGTACTTCTAAAAGATATCGGGAGTAAGTGATTACTGTTGAATGTATGATTGTAACTAGATCATACACTAGATTGGTTAACAATGCTAACCTAACAAAATCAAATTAAATATCAAAACGTAATCCTGCACTCCACTTGATACTATTCTATAAATTACTATCACATCACACATTACTATCTGCACAAATTAAGACAGCCTAGTTAATTAAGACAGCCTGCACAAATTACTATCTGTGTAAGTGTTTAGTTGGCCATTAATCTTAAATTAACATTGATTACATCTAAAATCACAAGCCCTGTATGATCTTAAGTTATATGTTTCTTTCATGATTCATCCCACAAAAGTATAATCACAGTAATATACATGCTAGCTAAAATATGCTTGTTTAGCCTTGATTCAGTGGCACTTCCATTTCAGCCGAACGACTCTCTTTCGTCTTTTGGCTGTGATTTATTTCTCCGTAAAAAAAAGAAACAAATCCCCAGAGAGAAAGAACAAGAGCAACTGCTTTCTCTGCTTGAAACTTCTCTTTGTAAAGAATAATAGCTAAAACTTCTGTAACTGGAAGTAAAACTGCTATGATGATGCCAGATAACAAAGATGAGGCGCAAAATATAATTCCTCCTAATCCTATAGCGAAAAACTGCGATATCATTGCACTGCAAACTAGTACTATGTAGTACTTTGTCACTCCTAGATCAAAGTTTCTTGCTTCTCTTGGTATTACCTGAAAAAAAAAGAGAAAAATGAAATTGACAATTTCATCAACTAAAAATTTCTGGACATTAACTTATTATATAGCATAGTACTTGAAAATTCCATGTTGTTTGCTAAGTTATGTTTGAGCTTACAAGATTGCTAATCGATAAACATACCTTGAAATCATTGTTGATGAACATCCCGACAATGCTAAACAGAGTAGCAAACAAATTTATGTACAACTGAATCTCCATCACCAGCGGAAAGTCAATAATCTGCTTTGCTTTCTGATATGACAACTCAATCAACGGCAATATAAATCCCCACAAGGCCGATGCTGCAAGAGTCATAACGAACCCCAGGGCGTACTCTCTTTTGGACTCTCCTTCTGGCCTGTCGCTGTTCGTATGCAATGCAAGTACTCCAGCTCCAATTGTCAGCAAAATCACAGCATTGATCGAAAACGGATTGAATTTTTGCTTGACAAGCAAAAATGCAAAACCTGCAATAAAAGGATTCAATTGTAGGCTAATGGCAAATTTATACTATCAACTTTCTCCTCTCTGACAAGGTCGTGATTTGAATCTTTAAAACCCCCAAGTGACAGAAATGGAGCCTGAGCTTGCACCTTACAATATCAAAAAAGTGTTTAATGGATTAAAAAATGAGTACCTGAAGTAAATGCAAGTTGTGATGCAACTACTAGTACTGATGTGGACACGGGCAATTTCGATATGCCATAAGCATAGAGGTAATTACCAACACCAGTAAGAATACCAATGACAATCGAAGCCAAAATCAAGCGTGGTCTCATGTTAAAGAGCTTGGCAGTGGTGTCACCCGTGGTGGCACGACGATAGTACAAGGTAACAATTAGAATTACAAGAAGAAAAGGCCAGCCAGCACTTAGAAGAAAACTCGATAACCAGAGTCTGTTGCCACCGTGGATGAAGTAGAGGCGTGTGATTAGCGGAATACCAGAGTTTCCTATAGCGAAGACCATGCAGCTTAATATAAGTAGAGCTTTTCTCACAGAGGGGCTTTGATCATGCGGAGAAACCTGAGTACCTGTTTCCATGTCCAAAAATTCCAAAGAAATTTTTCTTTGTTGTTTTTATGTTTGTTTAGACAGCATGTAAACTAATTAAGGTGATCATAATAGTATAATTTCAGTTGAAATCGTCATTCTTTAAGTATACTTCACTGTTTAGTTGTTTAATCGAAAATGATGACGACTTAATATCGAATTAAGAAGTGTTGTGTTAACATCAAGTGATTAGTATACTGTTATTGGCATTTTTAAGGGTGGTTTGAAGCGTTGAATTTTGTTAAGTAGTGTATGTATTATACTACTTGTGCAATAAAACAAGTCATTACTGCATTGTTGATTACGTTATTTAAGAGTGATCGGCAGGCGGCACTATAATTTAGTCCAAATTAAGATAGGAATTCAAATTATAGCAATGGTGGGCAGTGGAAAACAGTTACAGGGTCATTTTTTGATGGACACCTTTACTGTATTATATAACAAGGTTCTTCGACACTTTTATTGACATATTTGTCAAAAGTTTTTGACAAAACTTAAGAATGAAGAAAAATTATACAGAGGAGAAAAGGACTGGTATAACTGTAGCAGATTCCAGACTCATAAAAGGTAAGAAAAGGTTAAAAAGTCTAACGGATATCCCTTGTCAATAGATACCAAATATCCAGAAGTTGAGTCGTAAGCCCATTTTTCGGTCGAAGAGTGGATCACTCTGCCCGTATGAGGTTTGATATCATGTTGAGTAATCAGCTCATTGGATAGCCCAAGTGGTAAAAGGTTTATTTTCTATCGTCCCCGGTCCTGGGTTCGATCCTCGCTCACCCCGAGATTGTATGAGAACAGATACTCAATTGTAAGGTTATAAGCCAAATTAGTCAAAAAGAAAAAAGCTTGACATGTAATTAAGGTCCCAACTGGATCTTATATTATATTTGAATATCGAGTCTTGACGGAAACAAATGTGTGTGTAGATATTTAATTTCATTGTAGTTGCCTTAGAAAAACGTGTTCAAAAGCATGTCTTACATAAAAACAAACATTCAAACAATAATGCCTGCACTTCACTTGATAGTCTGATTTTTTTTGGTTAGCCACCAATCTACAATTTAAGATACATTACCTAAAAAGTACAGGCAAACGATATTGGAAGCCCTGTTTAATTTATCTCAATAGATGTTTTCAGTTATCACACTAAAACACACATTTTTATATACATACTAGCTATATAATGTACTTATTTAGGGATAGTCTGATTTAGTGGCAGTTCCATTACAGCCGGGCTATTCTTCTCTGTTTCCTGGCTGTGCTTCATTTCTCCGTAGAAGTAAGAAACAAATCCCCAGAGAGAAAGAACTAGAGCAACTCCTTTCTCTGCTGTAAATTTTTCTTGAAAAAAAAGTACAGCTAAAACTTCCGTAACTGGAAGTAAGACAGCTAAAATGATTCCGGATAACAAAGATGAGGCACAGAATATAACTCCTCCTGCTCCTAAAATGAAAAATTGTGATAGCATTGCGCTGCTAACTAATATCATGTAGTACTTTCTTTCTCCTAGATCGAAGTTTCTTGCTTCTCTTGATATTGCCTGAAAAGAATTATATTACATTATCAATAAATTATTTAAAGTTTCTGAACATTCGAATGAGGTTTGATTTGAGACTAAATTATTATATTTGATAGGGGCTCCGGTCCACAACCAGCGATAGTTAGCAAACTATAGCAAACTTTCTGTCCTCCAAAATTTTATGTGGATAGTAAAAACCCTAATACCTAAAAATTAAGATAGAGTGACGTGATCCTGCATCCACATCAATTTCCTATGTTAAACATATCCGTGGATATTTTTAGCGCATATAGTTACAACCATCGATTGCCAACAGGACCCATTTGATAGTGAGTGAACTAGTCCTCAAACTTATATTCTATTAAGCTTGTTCACGAAGTTAATTAATATGATCGAGCTGGTCACTGAGTTCTAGCAAAGCACTAATTAGTTCAGGAATTAGGGAAAAGAAATAAACATACGTTGAAATCATTGTTGATGAGCATTCCCACAGTGCACAAAAGAGTAGCAGACAAACACGCAACCATTTGAATCTCCATCACCAACGTATAATCAATAATCTGTTTCGCCTTCTGATATGTCAACTCCATCAGTGGCAATATAAATCCGAATAAAGCTGCTGCTCCAAGCGTCATAATAAAGCCAAGCACGTACTCTCCTTTCGACTCTCCTTCTGGCCTGTCATTGTTCGTATGCAGTGCTAGTACTCCAGATCCAATACTAAGCAGAACAACCGCATTCACCGAAAATGAACTGAATTTTTGCTTCACAAGTAAATATGCAAAACCTGCAAATAAGCATTCAGTGATAGTCTTGTAGCATATAATATATCAAAAAAGGTGTAAACTAGGGCTGTAATCGAACCGAACACTGCCAGGCTTGGCTCAAACTCGATTAAAAAGTCCGGGCTCAAACTTAACCAAGCCTTGAATTTCAAGTTCGAAGCTCGCCTCGTAAAAAGTTCAATAGGCTTGAGTTCGGCTCGAAAACTCGAATCGATTTCACCTTGACAAAAACTTGAAATATGGCTGATTCGGCTCAAGTTCTATTCGATTAAACATATAAATAAAAATATTAAATATTTACATACAAATAATTTATAATAAAAATTAAAAATAATAGAGGCTCGATAAGGTTCGTGAACCTTACGAGCCGAGTAATCTGAAGCTTGAGATCGACTTAGTAAAAAATTCAAATATCTAGAGCTCCAACTCGGCTCAATTATAACCAACCCGAATTCAAATATTTTACGAGCCGATACAGAGTAACTCAAGATCAGTTTGACTCATTTACACCATTAGTGTAAACTACTTTTATTTTAATGTGGTACTTTAGTGACCGTAAAGAAAATAACTAGGACTCCCAACATTGTCCCAAAAAATTTCAAATGAACTTGTGTATGCAATATTATAAGTCAGTTTCTAATCGCAATTTGCTAATTAACCATGTATTTCTTTCGTCTTTAAAAGAAATGGCTAATCGCCAAAAAATGCTGGCTAAAATGCACTTTAATCTTTCAAAAAACTGACTTATTAGACATTTCTGAAAGATAAAAGCAAAATCCGACACCAAATTGCAAATAAAAAAAAAACCTGGTAAAGTTCAGCCAACATTTTATAATTTACTCCGTATAACATTACGCAAACCTGCAGTGAACGCAAGTTGTGATGCAATCACTAGTGCTGCCGTGGACACGGGCAGTCTAGCTACTCCGTACGCATAGAGGTAATTATCAACACCGATGAGAATACCAAGGACAGTCGACGCCATGATCAAGCGTGGTTTCATGTTAAAGACCTTGGCAGTAAAGTTACCCGTGGTGGCGCGACGGTAGTAGAAAGTAAAAATGAGAACAATGAGAATGAACGGCCAGCCGGCAGTTAAAAGCCAGCTTGATAGCCAAATTCTTTTGCCACCATGAATGAAGTAAAGGCGCATCACTAATGGACAACCACAGTTTCCAATAGAGAGGAGTATGCAGTTTACTATAAGTAGGGTTTTTTTCATAGAGGGGCTTTCATGAGTATCTGCAGATTCCATGTTCACCATGATTTTCCAAGACTGTATGTGTGTTTATTTTTGTGTATATGGCTACTGGATGTCGGGGATTCGAATTTTATAGGCAGACAAAAATGTGTGCGTGAGACTGCGAGCATGATCAGGATTTTATCTTATCGAAGGATGATTATTGGAGTCTTAGTGAAAGCATATTTACGTGTAAGTATTAACTACCAGTGAAGTCATTGTACGTGTGAGCATTTTGCTGGCCAATCATGTTTTGCCTTTTTCAAAAATTCATGTGCAATTAAATTAAGTAATTTTTATGTTCGAATTTTCTATCATGTGCCTATGGGCACATAATAATCGCGGAAACTTGTAAGTTTAACTTGTTTTTCATTAATTTCTTTTCTTAATTAGTGGTGGACCCCCTGTATGTTACAAAAATTCCATCAATGAAAATGACCCAAAATTACAAGTTTCCGCACTTATTGTGTGCTTATGCATGAGCACATAATAGAAATTAAGCACATAATAGAAATTATGCATGAGCACATAATATTTTATACTACACTATATTATAATGTAATATTATAAAATATAAATATATCATACTGTATTACATACTGTCATGGATCTAAACCGTCTAAGGTACATTTGCATATTAGGTTACGATACAAATTAAGCTGCGAGATGAAAATTTGAATATATTAATTGTCATGAACTATATTTTAGTTTTCGTCACTCGATTAGATATTTTCAGACAAGGTATAGATCATGAACTAGAATTCAATCTTAACGGCAGACTAGGATTTCCACAAACATGCTATGGATAATTACGTCTTGGAAACTTATTGCATTATTAGTTATATAGATGACAATATTGACGATAATTGCATTGGTAGGTCCGTGGTGGTTGGGTTTACTAATCACTACTGCTACATCTAGACAATGAACCATCGGCCCTCACTCCTGACTCCTGAGTCCTCACATATACCTAATCCGGTAGATACATATATTTACTCGTGTCTCAGATAATGCTGAATAAATGCAACCGTTGTATTTTGATTGCATTTGGACTCATTTTGATTGCATGTAGTTACAAAATTATGTATTTGCCAAAAAGAATATTTAAAAGTTGAATAAAGATCACATTTTGCGGGGTTTTGGTTAAAAAATAAGAGTAAATTAAAATATTAGTTGAACTTTATTCACTTTAACATTTCGGTGACTGAAATTTGAAATTTGTAACATATTGTCATGATATTGGTGCAGTAAAGAATTATTTTTCCGGGAAAAAATGGTTCCAAGAAAGTGTACTTAGTCGTCTATGTTTAATCATATGATCAAATATTTTGTAAAATTTCCAAAAGTTTCTTGGAATCATAACACAGTTGGAAACATTTCTGGGACTTCTTGGTTAAAATCCACGTTTCAAAAAATATGGTCATTTTCTAACGACTTGTTCTGATCAAATTAAAATTCGACTTAAAACACACCAGTTCGGAATCAGTCGAATTAATCTTAATTGGATTAACTCTAACACTCCACTTGAGATTTTCTTCCTAATAACATCACACCACTTGCCAGTTAAGACCGAGACTGCACACAATTCAAATTCGTATGTGTCTCTGAATATTACAAACATATTCGGCTTGCTGCCAATTTGAAACTTTTTCATGTTCATCTACAATGCAGAAGATTGATTGCAAAGTATGTACTTCAACATATTGCACAAAATCACAAAACGCTGCATTACACATTTTCTTGATATTAATACACTTATCGATCCACAATTTGATTGAGAGGCAGTTCCATTTCAGCTGCATGATTTACTGGTAGTTCCGTAGCTGCCCTATTCTTCTCCGTTTTCCGGCTGTGCTTTATTTCTCCGTAGAAATAAGAAACAAATCCCCAGAGAGAAAGAACGAGAGAAACTCCCTTCTCTGCTTGAAACTTTTCTTTGTAAAAATAACAGCTAAAACTTCTATAACCGGAAGTAAAACGGATATTATGATGCCAGATAATAAAGATGGTGCATCATATAACTCCTCCGGCTCCTATAAAGAAAAACTGCCATATTATTCCGCTGCAAACCAGTATTACGTAGTACTTTGTTACTCCTAGATCAAAGTTTCTTGCTTCTCTTGGTATTGCCTGCAGATTGATTACATTGAACAGTGAATGAAGTTGCTAATCTACAAACTTAACAAATAGATGGAACTTTTAGGACTACTAAACTTGACTCTTTCGACTTTCAAAAATATTGTGTTCAGATCATCGAGTTGATGATTGATTTTCGTGATAATTTTACTGAGATTAGCTCGAATTTTGTCAGAGTTTGAATATTCGACGAAATTGTACTCGTATTAACGAGAAGTTCAATTAGTTAATAGTACGAAACAATGAATATTTATTCATATTTATACAGAAAAAACTATCGTTAAAGTGCCGATTCACAACAGGCAATCATAGGTAACAAAAACCTTGAATGAAATATTAAGCGAAAATAGAGCGACGTGATTTCTGAATTCGTGTTAATTTCCGATTGTTGGCCCGGGTAGGAACCATACTAAATTATCGTTTATTGTTTAGGACCAACAAGCGCCACAAAGTCTACAGAAGGTGCATATTGGGTATGGCTAATGTTCTGAGGATTCAGAAATAAATTCATTAGATTGGAGTTGTTTGAATGCTCTCATGCTCTCAACGAACAAAGATCAACTTGAATATTTTTGGTCCATTGTTCTCAGGCTTTTATGTTTGTGTGCTGCCCCACTCACCCACTCTTTCCTTCATAGATTTTAATAAACATCAAGCTCGTGTATGAAAGAAAGGATATTGCCCTCACTCTTACTTAATTGTTAACATTGTTGTCTGATATTAATATTGTCTCGAATATTACACACTTTTATATATCGTGCACTAAGCTGCGGGTGTTCACGGAAATAGCATCATTACTCTCAAGGTAAGGATAGGGTTTGCGTACATCTTACCCTCACAGCCCCGCTTTAAACAGGATATATAGAGTACGTTTGCTTTGGTTGTCTGATATTAATAAATATATATATTATTTTAAAAAATATTAAAAATCTAATAAAACATCCCAAAATAAAAAAGAAATACTCCCTCCGTCCCATTTATATTGGTCACGTTTCTTTTTTCGTCTGTCCCAAAATTTTTGGCTACATTTCCTTATTAAAGCAAAAAAATTGTTAAATATGTTAAGCTTTTCTAAATATGTTAATAGTTGTGATTAAATTTGGTAAGTTTTAATTGATTGCTAAATACGTGTATTTTGATTGATGGCCAATATTAATGGGACGGAAGGAGTATTAAATATCTATTAGAAGAAGAAATAGGATATAAGATTGCTAATGCAGTTGTTCATACACGTATATGTCATGTAATGTCAGAAATTATCTTATTTTATCGATTCTAAAAATATTGAAGGAAAAAGATAATATTACTTGGTAATTTGAAAAAGAGTTCGAATAGATGTGACTTTCGACTTTGTCTAATTCACCAAAATAATTGGAACTTGGAAGACAGCTAGTAATAGAGATAACGAATTCTCCATTTTGGTTTATGTAAAAGCAAGATTCTTTTTATGTCTAAATGGTGGGCTCAAACGTGAATCCAGAAGGAATTAAAGACCTACGGGGCTAGTCTTCTCAGTAATCATGTACAGGAAACAATGTTCATGTGATATGTCATATGAGCATCTCCGACGTTTGAGGTGAGACCGTGGTTCAGGTGGTTTTCGTATTTGTAAACAGATTAATTTTTTGATTTAAGATAAGATGATTAAAAATAGATGGGATAAAGAATCGGATCGCTGTTATGTTGGATTTCACTTAGGGGTGTAATCGAGCCGGGCCGAGACGAACACTGTCAGGCTCGACTCGAGCTCGACTATAAAAGCTCGGGCTCGAGTTCGAACGAGCCTTTAATTTCAACTTCGAAGCTCGGCTCGTAAAAAGTTCGATAGGCTCGAGTTCGGCTCGAAAGCTTTAATTTATTTCACTAAATATTAACAGAAACTCGAAATATGATTGGTTCAGCTCGAGCTCGGTTCGATTAAATATATAATATATAAAAATAATATTAAATATTTATATAATAATACATTTATAATAAAAAATTAAAAAATAATGGAGGCTCGATAAGGCTTGCGAACCTTACGAGCCGAGTAATTTGGAGCTCGAGCTCGGCTCAGTAAAGAATTTGAAAAATTAGAGCTCGAGCTCGGCTCGATTATTACCGAGCCGAATTATTCGAGCCGAGTTCGAGTAGCTCACGAACAGTTTGACTCGTTTACACCCCTAATTTCACTGATGTTTTGTGGCGAGGTCTTTACTATTTTTTTAATATAATAACGAGATTTCCGAGTCAGTTTACATATATCTCGAAAAAGACAAGTAGAATATTTCTAAGGTGTTGTGTTGTATAATCAAAATTATTTTTTTTCAAGTATTATTTACAAGATTACGTAATTAAATTATAATTTATTATATATAAAAAAGTTAAAAATATAGTCTTAACTATACTGTCAAAGTATTTTAAAGTAGGTGTCAACAGCTCAAGCTGACTGTTAAAATGAAAGAGAGAGCGGGAGTATATTAATCTCAATCGGCTTAGTACAAATTATCGCTTAATGAAAACAAACCTTGAAATCATTGTTGATGAGCATCCCTACAGTGCTAAAAAGAGTGGCAAACACACATGAAACCATTTGAATCTCCATCACCACTGGAAATCAACTACCTTCTTCGCTTTCTGATATACCAACTCGACCAATGGCAATATTAATCCGTACAAGGCCGCTGCTCCAAGTGTCATCACAAACCCTATAATGTACTCTCTTTTCGATTCTCCGTCTGGCCTGTCGCTGTTGGTATGTAGAGCTAGTACTCCGGATCCAATTGTCAGCAAAACAACAACATTTATCGAATACGAACTGAACTTTTGCTTCACAAGTAAATATGCAAAACCTGCATTAAAAGGATTCGTTGATATACTAGTAGAAAACTTAATCATTTTTACCCTCCATAACAAAGTAGAATTCTCACTCTAATATTAGCATCGGTAAACAGCTAACTCAAACAGTTATTTACTCTTTTTACCCTACGTAACAAAGTAGAATTCTCACTCGAATACTAGTATCCATAAACAGCTAACTCAAACAGTTATTTACCTAACAGGTTCATTCAATACAGCTAAATTCAATCTGCTAGTCAAAACAGCTTACTCAATCTACTAGCCAAAACAACTAATTCAATCCGCTACAGCTAACAGTTAATCGATAATTGCCAAACATGGCCATTACTAAACTGGGGGAAAAAATGCTTAACCTGCTGTGAATGCAAGTTGAGATGCAATCACTAGGCTTGATGTGGACAAGGGCAATTTCGCTATGCCATATGAATAGAGGTAATTATCAGCACCAGTGAGAATACCAATGACAGCCGAGGCGAGGATCAGGCGTGGTTTCATGTTAAAGAGCTTGGCCGTGGAGTTACCCGCGGTGGCACGACGGTGATAGAAGGTGGGAAGGAGAACAATGAGAATGAATGGCCAGCCAGCAGTTAAGAGCCAACTTGATAGCCAGATTCTTTTGCCACCGTGGATGAAGTAGAGACGCATGATCAGTGGACCACCGCAGTTTCCTATGGCAAGGACTATGCAGCTCATTATGAGTAAGGTTTTTCTCATATAAGGGCTAAGTGTTTGTGTTTCATGAGGGGATACATCAGTGTTAGCTTCCATGTTCACCATGATTTCCCACTACAAATTCTCTAGTTCTTTAATTAAATTCCTGCATATATAGTGTGAACTAGGAGGGAATGGGATGTTTTAATGGTGCGTACTCCCTCCATCCAGATCAAATATATATATACTGGACAAGATACTTTTTTTTAATAATTAACAAACTCACGTACACATCTTGTTATTGTTGACAAAAATCGAATCCTTAAAAATAAGACGGTAGTATAACAAAAGGTCACTAATTAAATAGTTACTTTGGACAGTACAGTGAATAAATTTGCTAATCTGGAAACATGACAAATCGATGGAAATTAGGACCGCTCAACTCGAATTTTTTCCACTTCAGTTTGTCAAAATTTATATACACACGCACGCTACATATATTGTGTGTGCATCGCACTTTGCCAACAACAGAGTTGGCTCATCATCTTCAAATTTGGCCAGGTTGATCTCCTCCTTGGGTTCATTGTTTCGTTTGAGCCGTCGACAATCTGCTGTAAAATGTCCGTATATGCCACAATTGTAGCACTTGAGATTGCTTCTGTCTCGTCCACCACGATTCCTGAAGTTTGATGATGAACTATTTAACCCTCTCCTGTTTGTTTTCTTCAACCAATCATCTCGTGTAAGTAGCAATTTGTTTTCAGTGGCCTCTCGTTTTTGCCACTCTTCTTCCGTAAGTAGCAATTGTCCTTCACCTGGTTCAGTTTTGCCACAGCCTTTCATCCTTTCTTCATGTGCTTTCAAGGACCCAACCACTTCTTCAACAGAGAGTTTTTCCAAATCATCAAATTGTTCCAACGTCGAAACAATTTGCAGAAATCTGGATGGCATAGCACGCAACAATTTTTTGACCACATAGGATTCTTTCATCTCATCTCCTAAAGCTCTTATATTCGACACTAAGCCATTCAACTTCAAATAAAAGTCATCGATCTGTTCATTGTCCTTCATGCTTAGCGATTCAAACTCGGTTCTTAGGGTCTGGGCTTTCGCTTTCTTTACACGATCAGTTCCCTGACACATTGTTTTCAGTGCTTCCCAAGCCTCTTTGGTTGTACCCTTTTCTGCTATTGAGAGTAGCATATCCTCTACCAAACCCTGATATATCATCGTCAAAGCCACCTTATCTGTTTTCTCATCTACAGCAACTTTTGGATCACTCTGTTCAATTGCTACCCAAACACCTTGTGCCTGCATGTAGACTTTCATTTTCATCGCCCACGTAGTATAGTTGTTCTTGGTTAGAACAGATAACTTAAGCCTATTGATCCTCCTCCTTTGCCTTTGTTGATGTCCATCGCATACACTCCAGGTCTTCACAAAGATATTCTCCTGTGCTCTGATACCAAATATTGGTGAAATCACACAAATAATAATACAAAATAACTCACACGACACAGAGTCTTGTTTGCCAAAAGGTCAACTTAATTATTCTGGCATAGAATCAAATATAAGGAATACAAATAACTAAACTCCTGGAAATAAAGGCATGACTTAAGCCACTAATCACTACAAGATCTCCACCAAACAGACTCAATCAAACTTGCTAAAAACAAAATGTTATGACACGTCTGTAGTACAAACACATATAGACGTTGCCAACTTTTATTCAAAATATAAAAACAACCACCTAAGTTTAAGATTAACCAACAAGAGAATGCTGAATAAATGCAACCGTTGTATTTTGATTGCATTTGGACTCGATTTTGATTACATGCAGTTACGAAATTATGTATTTGTCAAAAAAAATTTATTTAAAAGTTGAATGTATGCATAAAAGGAGTAAGAAAAAAGATCATATTTTCCTGTTTCTTGTTAAAAATAAGAAATTTTCTTTTTGCTAATCAATTACATACGCACAACTAAGAGTTATCAAGAAATCGAAATCTTGATCTCTCGTAATACTTACACTATAGTATCATCAAAGACGAAACAAAGCTTATATTGAATTCAATATACCGCGAATGTACGCAAGATCAAAATTAATATTCACGTTATAAGAAACATGGTCGTTTTCAGACAACAATTTTCGATCAAAATAAAACTCGACCAAAAACAGTCCAGTTCATAATCCGTCGAATTTATCTCAATGGGATTAATTCTAACACTCCACTTGAGATTTTCTATATTAATACACTTATCGAGCCGAAATTTGATTGAGAGGCAGTTCCATTTCAGCTGCATGATTTAGTGGCAGTTCCGTAGCTGCTCTATTCTTCCTCGTTTTCCGGCTGTGCTTTATTTCTCCGTAGAAATAAGAAACAAATCCCCAGAGAGAAAGAACAAGAGCAACTCCCTTCTCTGCTTGAAACTTTTCTTTGTAAAAAATAACAGCTAAAACTTCTATAACCGGAAGTAAAACGGATATTATGATGCCAGATAACAAAGATGATGCACAGAATATAACTCCTCCAGCTCCTATAAAGAAAAACTGCCATATTATTCCGCTGCAAACCAGTATAACGTAGTACTTTGTTTCTCCTAGATCAAAGTTTCTTGCTTCTCTTGGTATTGCCTGCAGATTGATTGCATTGACATGTGAATAAATTTGCTATATAATCTACAGAAATATAACGAATTGATGGAATTTAGGACCACTAAACTTGAAACTTTCGGCTTCAGCTTGTCAAAAACATAGTTTTCAGATCATCGACTTGATGATTGATTTTCGTGATAATTTTACTGAGGTTAGATCAAAATTTTTTTCTAAGTTTAATTATCGACGAAATTGTATTCGTTTTAACAAGAAGTTCAATAGTATACTTCAGTATTAAGAGCTTGCTAGTTCGTGATTCATCCGCAATTCGCTTAATCAGTGCTAATAATAAGAGCACCTTCAATGTTATAAAATTCTTAGCTAAAATTTGATGTGGACTGCTATAAATTTAATTGTAGAGATTGTGTAAATTTATACTCCAATAATACAAAAATGTTAGCTAAAATTTTAGTCAACCCTAAATTATTGGTCATATTTGTTGAACGTTTAAAAAACCAATATGTAATATACCAAATTATCTGTTACGTAAAAATAAAATATTGTAATATTTATAATAAATTTAAATAATAATAACATATTATTTTTTAAATATAGAAGATCATTATGATCATCTCCGCTAAAGTACAATATCTTAAAAAATAAAATATACTATTTATTTCTTATAAGGTGGCTAGATAGGTTTAAACTCAACTAATTTTGAAAAGGCCTAATCCTGAATCATACAGTATAACCCACTACTTAAAATCAATATATTTATTGTATATAAAAAAGGGCCGTTGTAAAAGTTAGCTAGTACTAGTGCTTTTGTTTGTTTTATGTTTATTACGAAAAACACACAAACACAAAAGTTGTTCCAAAAACAACATATACTAAATTATCATTTATTATTCGGGACCAATCAGCGCCCCAAAGTCTACAGAAGGTCCATAATAGGTATGGCTAATGAGGAGGATTCACTAATAAATTCATTAGATTGGAATGGTTTGAAATTTGAATGGTATCAACTAACAAAGATCAACTTGAATATTATTGGTCCATTGTTAGATTAATTTCTGATTAATTGAGAATCGAAACTTGAACATAAAATGGTTATTTCTCCGACCTGTTTAATTGTTTATATTGTTGTCATGCATGAAATTTAAAAGATATGGATAAAAACGAAGAACAATTAAAAAGATGGAGGTAAGTTACTGAGATTTATCAATTTTAGTGAAAAATATATGTTATTTTTAAAAAAGTTAATAATCTATTAACACATCTCAAAATAAAAAGTGTTAAAAATTTATTAAGACGGATAAAATTATATCCTTATAATATAATATGCATAAAAGGGATCTTATCCAAATATTTGTTCATGTATAACCAATGTAATAAGAACCGTTAGATCTTGAATTAAATAAATGATAGCGCCGTTGGATGTAAAATAAGGGAATATTATATTTTAATTATCAAAACCAACACTAAGTAGGTCTTTTAAATTAAATAGGTTGGTTAAGTAGGTATTCTAAATTAAATAAAGTACTTAATATAATAAGAAAATATTTTATTTTCATTATTTAAATCAACACTAAGTAGATTTTCTAAATTGAATATACCAGGACAATTGTGTAATATTGCTAAATTAAAGTGGAGTATGCCTAATGTTCTACAGAAGTGTCCGCGATTATAGAATTTTTTATTTTTTAGTTACTTTGGCGTGGTGTCTTGATCCACCATGAACCCCGACTGTTTATATACGAAATGTACGTAGTATCGATAA
>PHNY01085117.1:0-11812 GCA_003724115.2 Anethum foeniculum
AAAAAAAAATTACTGCATTCTTTTCCCAAAAACAGATAGTAGTTGATGAAAATCAAAACATTTTAACTACTAAACTAGCATTTTTAGGGGATCTACAAACCGGACAATCACTAACAGACGATTCACACACACTACAAACACATAGATGCCGGCAAGGTAACAGCAAAACACACGATTCCTCCTTGCCGCACTTCCTACACCACATTCCCTTATTACCACCATTACCTTCCTCTTCTTCTCCGTCGTCCTCTGCATTGCTGTCACAACAAGACTCTGCATCTTCACTTACATCCGCTGCTTTTTCGCGGTAATGTAACACTTGTTGTAGATTAGTTCTGAGTGCATTGGCTTTTGCTTCGGTTGATTGTGCTAACTCTCTCCAAAATTGATTTTCTATGTACAAAGATTTTGCTTTTTCTTGTAATGCTGCGTTTAGTTTCACTGTTCTGTCAAGTTCTTCTTGTTTCGATTTCAGTTTCTTGACTATCACGTCTTCCACTGCTGCAATGATTCTTCTCGAGCTAGGTTTTCGGTGTTCTTCAATTTCTGATCTGATCTTCTCCGTCTGTATGCACACAAGTTTATAAGAAAATTAAATAATTTGGCATAATATTTCATTGATTCGACACAAGGCAAAAAAATTTGATAATTTATCGATCTAGTCCTTATTTGAACATGACAATTTGTTGGACAAACGATGTGGGACAATTCCTAATACAATTGTCGATTAATAGTTCAAATACTGACACTTACATGTTGAGAAATGAAATTGTCAATCTCGAATTGCTGGTATTGGATAAGAAAAGAGATATCATCTTCTCCGAGAAACGAGAAGTTGTTCAGATGATTCGGAAATTGTTGATACTGATAGATTAAATCTCCTCTGCTCCTTTTTCTTGAAACCGGAAGAGTGTGCATGAAGTCACTGTCGGTCTGAAGTTGTTGTGGTTTGGTCGGAAATGAATCAGCCACTGAGGTACCGTACACCGGAAGAAACGTTTCCGTCGTAGCTCGGGATAAAGGAGGGAGTAATCCACCGTACATGTTTATATGTTCATCAATCCCATTCATCAGCTGTCTGTAAATAAAAATTTATTAGGTTGTCACAAATTTATATTTGTATGGTACGTGTCATTTGGATCATGAGATTGCAATCCGAACAATTTCGTATTAGAAAATCTCATCATCATTCTTATTAACCGAGTTGCAATCACATGATCCGAACGACCTCATAATACACTGAAACTTTGTACAATGAAGTTACTAGATGAAATATACCTGTTATTGTGAACAAACTGAGGATGGAAGGGATTGAAATGCCTAGCTTCGACCGCCATGAATATATTTCAGCAGCTAGCTCGCTAAATGTTTATAAATTTCTTCGATCTTGATCTTCTTTTTTTATACAAGAGATTGGAAATGAGTTGTTAGATTGCTTTGGTTTGCAGAGAAAGGTAGAGAGGAGGAGTTGAGAAGATGAAGAAAGGCTCACATCTAGGTGTGTATGCTGTGGGGGTGGGGGCTTAAATACACACATATGCATCATGCATGTGCAGAGTAAAAGACAATTATTAAATAAAAGAGTATACAAAATTTTTCGTAAAATGACGTAATAAATGAGGTGTAATGTTTTAATTTATGTTATTTATACGAATACCGGGTTTATTTCAAACAAAACTTAACATATGTCATTTTGTGAAAATTTTGTACCCAGTTTTGTACATGAAATATTTTTTCAAATAAAAAGTAAGTTATAATGCCGAACTTAACCCAATTTAGCACTTTTAAAAAGATGAAACATTTTCCTAAATAAAAAGTAAATTATAATGCCGAACTTAATCCAATTTAGCACTTTCAACAAGACCTTGGGAGCCATTTTTATGAGAGAAATATTATTATATTTTTTAAAATGAGGTCTTTAATCACCTTTTCGACAAATAAAAACAATACATGATGACTGGTTATCATATTACAAATTTAAAATTTCGACCACCAAAATATTAAAGTCGGTAAACCTTAGCCAGTACTTTGAAATTTACTCAAAAATATAAGAATTTTAAAATTTTAAAGTTGTTTTGTTTGGTTTGGAGCATGTGAAAAACTGATGTAATTACATGATAAGGAGTTGTTTGTTTTGGAATTTTGTCATCAATTTTTATCTATGGTTTGACAGAGCTTTACTATTATACAATTCTGGAGTTTGTTTTCATGTGCCTTGCTTACATTATGAATTGTGCTATTCGATGCAAGAGCTTTAACTTTTTTCTTACACGTGATTTATTGCTTACATCTTTTCTCATCGATTTCTGTCTCTTATGTACGGATATACTTAGTTTTTAAGCTTAGATTACGTTAACTTGTGTGTATTTATGTGTCTTGGTTTGTATGCATATGTGGTGGATTATGTATGTTGAGTTGGGTGGTCAGTCTTGTTTGGCAGCGATAAGATTACCAATTTTGGTTCGGTTGGCATGTATTAATGATTTAGTATATCTAATACGGTTTTTCTACCATGTGTACATGAGCACACATTAAGCGCGGAAACTTATAAATTTGGGACAATTTTATTGGTAGAGTTTTTGTGAATGCAGGAAAATCCACCACTATTTAAAGAAGGAACCAATGAAAATGACTTAAAATTATGAATTTTCGTGCTTATAGTGTGCTCATGAATACATGGTAGAAAATTCGTATCTAATATATCTATCTCTAGTTTCAACTTGTGTACATTGTCTTTTTTGCCAATGTCGACAACTCACAAAATTATGTCGTTGTCGACGTGGTATTAGACTGAAATCTTGTGTACGATAAATCACATCCAATTTCCGTCTTTGAATTCAACCAGCACATATAGAAGTTACATTTGCAAGTCTTTTCAATTTCACAAAAGTTGAAGACATTCAAAACTGAGAAAGGAAGGATCATCTCACTCAGGTGATTGTAGTGTTAATTCATTGATATGATCTATAGTGTTCATAACTGAACAAATAAGTAAACATTTTCTGAAGGGCAAGAAAGAAAAATAAGAGAAAGATATCCTAGATATGACACAATTGTCAGTCTCCCAATTCTGAGGGAAAAAGGCTTTGGATGATCTTCTCGTATGACACTGTAATTGCAAAATTGATGTCGTCTTCAGCTCATATTGGCGAAGTAGCAGCAGTCCGTCGAAAAGTTACATGAAATCAAAATCGTCATATGATGAATCTAAGTTGCCGACGACAGCATCATCATCGGGCTTATCCACGATTAGTTGTTTCTTTTTTGCACCTGTACGGGCAACAAAGACAGAGTGTGTAAAGCCATATATGTATTGAAACATGCGATGCAACATGATAATCTGATTTTTGCACTAGAAACACAAAATGACTTAATATCTTGCTCACTAGGAAGACCTGAACAGGGGTCATATTACTCTGAACTGTGAAAGAGTGAAATATGCATTACCTGTCTTCTTTTTACCAGCATTAGCTTCTTTCTCTGCTTTTAGCTTTTCATTTGCGATGGCGGTGACAGAAGACGCGACTTCTTTTGCATCAGATGCTTTCAGAGATGTCATTGACATTCTGATAACGGATTTGAGCAAGCCAATATAATGGAAACTTTTCTGAATTGAAGGTAAAGATTTTAGTGTCAAAAAATGGAAACTACACAACCATTATTTGAAATAGAAACCTAGAAACCTAGAAACCACGAAACCACGAAACCACACTCGACATACCTCATATGGACGAAGTTTATGTGAAATGAGCTCTGCATATTCTAAGAAATCGCTTTCTGATTTAGGAATGAAAATATCAAGAGACTTGTCATCACCAACTTTCTTACCAAATAATTCAGCAGTGTTTTTAAAGTCTGATTCTTCAACAAGCCTGTTACAGATGACATAAAATCAATGGCGAACATAAAATGATCGCAAGCCAGATAAGTCATAATTTTGAACCACGATAACTACACAATTCTATTGCAAGATAAGGGTTCAATCAAGTAAAAAGAAAACTCCATAGACTATGGCCTTTTCTGTTTGATAATTGATTATTCGTTAATAAGAATACAGCACATTAACATTATGTTGCTGATCATAAAGAGAGTTAGAGAGGTATAAACAAGATGGAAGACTAACCCCACCCCCCTCCCCCAAAAGAAAACCTACTTTTTACAATCTAGTCGACACAAAATTTAAAGTTTAACAAGTGATTCTTTTCTTCTCTATTTTCAAACATTATCCTAGTGCAAATAACTAAAAAACTAAAATTTTCATGGACCAAATTTCCATGGACGCCGACCATTTCATTTCAAAATAACTCCTATACCACAAGATGTCAATACAGCTGAATAAATGACACAGCAGAACTTTTCTACATATATCAACAGTCCATATATACTAGATAGTTCCAACATAACAGCATTATACTTTTCTTCTCTTATCGTATGTCTCAGGTGCAAATGCACATGTAGACCACAATGAGAAGGTGAGGCAATAAAGATCATCTAATGGTAAGAAATTTTCAATGAGGGGGCATTTGGTTCCTTCATGGGAATTAGAAATGTTTTTTATTCGTCAAATACATCATAATTGTACACTGTTTCCATATATATGGCGGAACCCGATTCATATGTTTTTTTGTTTACTTTTTATGAATTGAACCACTTACATATAACTTGAATAATAAGAAATTCCCTCGTTAGAGCGGCCCATGTATTTGTGCTTGCTTAAGTAATTAATATGTTGGGATAGAAATCTTGATGAGGAACGAGAATAAAGAATTAATATATATGTTATTAATTAGTTTATATTTATTTAGTGTAAGGATATATAATGTATTTATCTATATGTTTTATATGTGGGGCTAGAAGTATTTTATTTATAATAAAGCCCAATGGTTTATGGGCCTTAGTCCATTATGTTATTTTATTAGGGTTTCTATTCTCTATATAAGCATTTTAATCCCCAACATATTACTGAGCTTTGATTATACACCTTTTTTTGGGAATAATATTGATTTTATTCCTGAGAATCGTATAATTCATTGCTTATCGTTTAATCTTTGTTTTACTATTGCTTTTCAATTTCTGTCCTGCATCAAATCTCAATCCCATTAACCAGGTAACTCATTCCTCTATAGCCCCTGGGATTTCAAATCATTCCCATTTCCAACCAACAATCCGAACACCCCCTAATATTTGCATATTATTGCCCAATCACATGATGCAGCGAGTGATTCCTCACATTTACGGTTTAAAAATGAAAATTTATTAACTAAAAGCATGAAATAACTGACAAGCTCAAATATGCAGAAGTAACCTTTGCTGTCGAAGTTTTTCTGCTACAGGATCCAGTGGTTCCTCCTTCACTACTTCAGCAGTTTTGCCTTTCTTGTCATTAGCTTTTTCTACAGTCTTCTTTGGGGGCTTTTCGGCCGGCGGATTGGACACAGGCACCTGATAATGAAGTTACAAGATTTTTCATAATAATAGACATGGCACAAATATAAATATATATACTCCAATTCATTATTATACATGCAAAAATCGAATGCGAATTTCCCGGACTACTTTCAGTGAAATGAAATGTTTATATTAGGAAAAAAAAACTATCAAAAACAAATTGGATGAACAGCCTTAACTTGTATGTAGGACAGATATTAGAGAAGGGATAAAAAAGATAAAATAAGGATGATAGGGAAGTATATCCCAAAGCATGAAGCTTAAATCAGGAACACCATTCTACATACATGAACCTTTAAGATGATATCGTTTATTACAGACCAGAAAAACTCTAGTGCTATATAACTTGCACAAATAATTGCCAGGAATCAGCAATGTACAAACTTATCAGAGTTGATATTACTTTTACAATATAGTGGTAGTTATCTTTATTACGAATAGTTTAAGTTTAGAATACAGAGTTATAAAAATTAGACAATCGGAATATCTAACATACTAGTCAGATTATATTTACAGAAAGAACTACTTATATTATATTGTTATAAATTATTTAATTAAAACCGCATGCTACTGATTATATTACTTTAAACCAAACTTTATAGGGACAAAATACAATAGACATGCCGCACAACTATCATAGACACTTATACAAAACACAAACAGACACTACAAATTCATCATATAGAAAAATTCAAAGTGTGTGCACAAAATAAACATCAAATTATTGATATACTCGTCAGGAACTTGAATTTTGATGACCGAGATCAACATAGCACAACAAAATGCTAGATAATACAATCTTCTATGTAGTTTCTGACTCGGAAAAATATTTACAAAATTACCGGAGTAGGCTCATCTTCATCCTCCCAAGATTCCTTGATATCATTCTCATCAATGTCTTCATCAGCCCATAGACTCTTAACTGGTTCCTTTTTCAGGACCAGAGGAGCAGGCTCATCCTCTGAAATATACGATAAAGAAAATTCAAAAAAAATGTCAGAAGACATACTTCCCCAGAAACAATGAATAATTCCTAGCAGAATAGTCTTAAAAATTGATAGAACAAGTATTTTATACCATCATTAGCATTGCCAATATCTTACGCAGTCATATATACATCCCCAATTCACTATAAGATGGTGCCAATTCAAATTATTTATTAAACATAGCTGTTGAAAGGACGATGCTTAGGTGACATCAGGCGTAGGATTTTGGTCTGATGAGCACCTGTTGTTATGTTGCCTCTGTTCTTCACTTAATGAGTTAATGATCTAGCACTTAAGGTAACATAAACCAAAAGATATTTTTTATATGTAAAATTAAAATATAGCTCATGTCTGTCATTGATGTAAGAATAATAATGTAGCAGATTATAGAAGTATAGTTGTGTTACTGTTTTCATCTTATCATTACTACATCATTTTATCTTTATCTAATATAACTGCAAAAAATAATAGCTGTCTTTTGGATTATGACTTAGAATAGGATTGTTACAGATTGTGCGTAGTCCAAGTGAACTCAGAGATTTAAAATTATATTATTATCAATAGATTTCATAGTGAATTCACTAAAACCCCTCCATCTAGCCACTTCACATCGGATCCCATCAAATTTACTGTATATTAAGCTTTTGGTAATTTACTGGTCGCTACTGTGAGTATATAACATATTGTTTTAGTAATAGAATGGATTAGAAGCCTTCAGCCTTCTACAGGAGATAATCTTATTCTTAATAGAATAGTGTGCTCATGTGCGCGTCTCTCGTGTACACTACACACATGCACATACACATATCACTTTCAAATTCTATGAGAACAATTTAAGTTCACTAGTAAGTAGTCAAGACTCTAATGCTAATAGGGGTAGAGATGTTAGATTAAACAGGTGAATTTTGTAACTCGGTAAATTCACACTTATTCGCTCTTCATGTACTGCACAATAGTTTGACCACAGAAAATGGCAGGCTAAGCAAGTTTGCTCCAATAATCCAGAACTCAATACGTTTATTTACTTGAGCACACTAACAACCATTTGCCAATATCCCAACCTAGGTTTTATTTTCAACTATTGTTCATTAATACTAAAAATACACTGCATCAAATTCACTACATTAAAAAAAACAAAAACCAAGAAATGATTTTTATTTCTTTCACCTTAGTAGAAACTAAGGCACATTCCTATAGTATACAAAATAGATTTACGCCCTTTACAATGCAACTCCACCAAAACTTTCAACTTAAATTCAACGCGAATTCTTTCACAATCGCAATTGCAACTGTATAGCATTATAAGAAACTAAAGTACATTCCTATAGTATACAAAATAGATTTACACCCTTTACAATGCAACTCCACCGAAACTTTCAACTTAAATTCAACGCAAATTCTTTCACAATCACAATAATATTTGCAACTGTATATCATTATTAGAAACTAAACTACATTCCTATAGTATACAAAACAGATTTACGCCCTTTACAATGCAACTCCACCGAAACTTTCAACTTAAATTCAACATGAATTCTTTCACAATCACAATAAAATTTGCAACTGCATATCATTCTTAAAAACTAAACTACATTCCTATAGTATACAAAATAGATTAACGCCCTTTACAATGCAACTCCACCAAAACTTTCAACTTAAACCCATCGCGAATTCTTTCACAATCACAATAATATTTGCAACTATATATCATTATTAGAAACTAAACTACATTCCTATAGTATACAAAACAGATTTACACCCTCTACAATGCAACTCCACCGACACTTTCAAATTAAATTCTCCGCAAATTCTTTCACAATCACAATAATATTTGCAACTACACATCCTATAAATATTATAACACAAATCTTGAAAATTGAGCATTTCATGCATAAAATTATCAAAAGATGAAATCTTTTTCATCAAGAAAGCTAAGAAAATGAAAAAGAATAATACCCCAGTCTTCCATTGCTCCTTGCTTGTGAATTTTCACAAAAAGTTTAAGCCTTTACTAGCAAACTGCAAAAAAATCAAGAAAACAACATATATTAGTAAAGAATATATATAGTAGTTGTGTGTGTGTGTATGTGTGAAATGGAAATTGAGGTGAATTAGTGAAGAATACCAGTGTAATTGAAATTGGGATTTTTGGGAGGAATTGAATGAAGCAAGATTTGGGAATTAGGGCTAGATATGCTTATACCCTTTACAAATTAAAGGAGGTTTGGGGAATATCTTTTTTGATGAGTTTTATATAAAAAATTTAAAGTTACCATCTTGGTATTCGTTTATATTTTCTCTTCAATCTTTAAAATATTTAAATTAAATCTAATAAAATTATGAAATTAATTACAGAACGAAAAATTGATAAGAAAATTTAAAGTTACATTAGAAATATTATTATTTTAATTTATTTATAAATCCGTTTTCTAGTATTGCTTTTTAAAAATATAGAAAAATTATATAATACCGTCGCAAAGCGCGGTTTAGTAGTGAGGTGGCGTCTCTCGTATCGTCACAATCTATACAAAAAGCAAGTATACAATAATACATTTTAATATTTTTCTTAAATTTCTTATAATCCAATTTTAAAATAACCAATAATGTCTCTTCAAGTCAAAATATCAAAAACTAATACATTCTAATATTTTCTAAAAAAAAAAACGTATTTATCTTATAAGTCGGCTTATTTTTCTAGAGTTTCCTAAAATCTTATATTTTTCCAGAACTTATCTTCAATATTTTTCTAAAAAGAAAAAAAAGCCAATACCTATTTACCTTATAAACTAGCTTATTTTCCTAAAATTCCCTAAAATCTTAATATTATCCTAAAACTTTTCTTCAATATTTTTCTAGAATTTATGTTCAAGTCAAATATAAAAAGCAAGCCAACGCATAATCATGTTAATATTTTAAATAAAGTTGCTATTAATAATTTTATATTCCTAAATAAAAAATGTTTCCATGTATAACTACTTTATCAACACCTATAAATTAAAAGTCAACCATCATAAAAAATCAACACTCATATACATAACTTTATATATTTAATCACTAATATAACTATGAATTATACTACGTTGGATACTTTGAACGATGGTAGTTACATATGTATGATACGAGCGCGTGTTAGCAAGAAGTGGAAGTCTGTCAATTTACCCACGGACGAACTAAACAATCTTGATATGATTTTAATTGATGAAAATGTTCTTAAATTTCTTTTAAATGATAATTCGTAAAAATTGTATGTTATTATCAATCTATTTATTCTTGATGTGTGGCAGGAAAACTTAATCCATGCAACAATACCGAATACCGAGCTATTTGATTTCTCGATTCCAATATCGCTTAGATGATTTTTTTGTATAGTATCAATAATTTAAAAGTTGTTGCAAGTACATGTTAATATATACCTTTATCACATGGATCTAAGTTGCTTTTTCTACGCATAACTACCCTCAAGAAATTGGAAGAAAAAATTATCAATATATCTCTACATGAATTTCAATTCATTATAGCGACATGATTGATGCATGTATTAACGACACAAATATACTCCAGGTATTTTGATAAAATATTGTTATTAATTTTTTTATCTATGTATTATTATATTATTTGTATAATATGATTTTATCAATACTTATTTAGATGTTATTGGTTGCTTGACTTACATTGGTGGCATTGATGCTGTTAGTGGCAGGTAGAAAAAAATAATATTGGAATTGTCAAATTAGTAAGTTGTGAATAATATTAATTTTAATATAGTTGTTTCTTGATTTTATATTTTATATACTTTTAAATTAATAATTTGTTTAGTACTTTATATTTGTTCCAATTTTTATATTTAATAGTTCGATCAATAGTTGATTACTTTGTGAGAAGAGTTAGTTGAGATGTTTGATACAAAGTCATACAATGAAGAAGGTGGACCTTGTATAATAATTGTCACATCTCTCCGGGTTAAAAAAATTTAAGGTACTTATTTTATGAAATATTTTTACCATTTATACTTTAACTAATTACTAATATATGATCTAATGTTATTTTGATATATCGATATTTTTGTACTGATATTTGTTTAATTAATATTATTGCTTTGACGTTTTTATAATTGTAGTAACATCAATTGAACAATGTTTGTACACTGATATTGATAAAATCAAGATAACATAAGATCGTATATAAGTAATTTATTAAAGTATAAATGGTAAAAATATTTGATAAAATAAGTATGTGGGAATTTTTTAACTTGGACAGATGTGTCAATTGTTATATAAGGTTCACCATCTTCATTCTAAGATTTTGTATCAATAATCTCAACAAACTTTTCCTATAAAATAATCATACTATTGATTGAACTATTCAAGATAAAAATTAGAATAATTAAAAGTACTAAACAAATTATTAATTTAGAATTATATAAACTATAAATCAGGAAACAACTATATTAAAATTAATATAATTCACAAAATACTAATTTGTCACAATTCCAGATCTCTTTTTTCCCAACCTGCTACTAACAACATCATGTCACCGATGTAGATCAATTAACCCACAACATCTAAATAAGGATTAATAAAAATTTATACAAATATTATATTAATATATTGATTAAAAAAATAACAAATTAATAATAATATTTAATTAAAATACTTTAGAGTATATTGGTGCCATTAATACGTCGTTAGATTTAAATTGAAGTCGTGCAGATATGTGATGATTCCTTCTTTCTTATGCATAGAAATAGCTATATAAATTTATGTGATAGCGGGCTATATCGACATGTACTTGCAATAACTTAAATTTTTAATGTTGTACAAACATCTTTAGAGTTGTGCATTGGCACGCATTAGAAAAACAATAACTAAATACAAACATCGCACACGGCTTGTCCCAACGTAGTCATTGTTAACTTTAGTTTGTACAAACTATTGTAAGAGATAGGATACGATGTTGTTGTCGATTTTGCAGTGGAGAGGGAGACAAATAAAGTTAAAAAACGAATCACCGGCCAAGCCCTTTATGCTCTTGAATGGGGCATCAAAAAAATCAAATTTTTAGGAGCACATTTTTTTATATACATATAAGGAAGCTACATAAAATTTTAAAAATATTTGGACAAAAAAAAAATTTGGGCACATTTTTAATTTAAAAGAGCACCAAATATTAAAATAAATTAACCCTAAAAAGTATTATCAATTTTTATGTGTAACTTAAACTACTCTATTCTTTTCTTTTGTCGTAGTTTCCTCTGCCACCTCCAAATTCACAAACCCAAATACCCAATCTAAATTTCAGTTTTTAATCATTGATTAAAGATGAAGAAACATCGATCCGGAGCTCAAGGAAGAAAAATCAGTCAACAAATGGCTGAGTTT
>PHNY01085117.1:11852-22815 GCA_003724115.2 Anethum foeniculum
AGAAGATTACAAAAAAAGGGAGGACTTTTTAGGTTTCTGAAATCAAAAAATTCTACTAATGAAGAAGAAGCTAATGGTAGTGAGAGTCACAGTACTGATGTTGGTGACCGTAAGAATAATGAAGAAGAAGAAGCTAATGGTAGTGGGAGTCACAGTACATGTTTTGCTTTTGGGGCATAATTTTTTTTCGCTTGGGGCTTGAAACATGTCAAGGCCGGCCCTGTCTGTTAATAATAATTGTATGAAAAGATGGGTTGAGAGTAAGTGGTAATGCTATCCTTTGTCGTTCCCAAGGTTTTGAGTGAGAACCTATATCGAATATTTATGTTGAACAGATACTAATAAGTATTCATAGACTATATAAAAAAAAAAAATAATTGTATGAAAAGAGTTCGGGAAGATGAAGCCATCAGGCTTTTCGAGAGAAAAATAAGAGATCGCCTATGAAAGTGTAGAGATAACATTCTCTAATGAATTTTTTTTTTTTTTTACTTGAGAGGAGTCATATTACTAGTCAGTTTTATTTCGATCATCCCTTGGATTTGATCAACATCGTTACTCCGGAATTGGTACGTATGTCATAGTTGTGTTTGTACATGGGCGCGTTTTTGTTTTACTTGCTGATTTTTCAATGCTTCGCCCCTCACCTCGAATTTAGCTGTCAATCCTTTAATCATAGCATTTTCAAGAGTCTCTTAAGAAAATTTCTTAAGTTTGAGTGGACAAGTCTCCGCTGAAGCTCTATTTTGTACAAGTCTCTTTATTTTTGATGCCCGGAGTTTAATTTTTAAAAACCATACTGATTACGGTTTAAAATAAACTTCATGCCATTGTTTACGCGAAGTTAAGATAAAATAAATATTTACTAGCTAATATATTTTTGTGAAAAATTTGCATTAGTGGGTGGGGCTGATAATTTTTGCTATATGAAGAACTCTGCGTGCATATGTAATTTTTCGGGGGCTATAGACCCGAACTAACCTTGTGTAGCTCCGTTACTTAGTTTTTGTTAAAACTAATTTAATAGCATAAATTTTCTCTGGAAGGTAGTACATCAAATAATATGTACTCATAAATCACAATACATCCAAGTAAGCATCTGGCAAAATGTACTAGCAACAGAATGTATATAATGTGAGAAAAACTGGAAAACAAGTGCACTACTCTCCAAGTAAAAATCTAAGCAAAAACAATCCCAAGATAATCACAAATCTTTACCAAGAAGACCAACAATCCTACAAAATAGATCTTGTGTAGCAAATCATTGTTCTTTGGTCAGAACCAAGACCCACAGAAAATTTAATTCTATAACATCCCTGTAAATAATCTGCTATAGCTATACTACTTGATCTTCAAGAGAAGCAAAAATCAATGATTAAGAAAAGTAGCCTCCAATATTTGGAAGGTAACTAACTTGCTACGGCCAATAGGCCATCAAAATATAAATCAAATCTTTACCCTAAAACCATAAGCAAAGTAATGGAGTCATGCATTTTATCATAAAATACATATAAAATCCGATGTATGTTCATAAAGTTAAAATCACCTTCAACAGCAGTGAAGTACGAAAATAAATGAAGCTTCGCCCCAGAAGACGGAAAACAACTATAAGAAATAAAATGAAGCTACGCCCCAGAAGACGGAAAACAACTATCAGAGTTTTCTTATCCAAAACAAAACAGTCCCCCACCCCCTTCTTGAATATAACAGGAGAGGAAGATGAAGAAACATAATATTTCTTCCAAATGAAAACTGTACAGTTAATCCCTCCTAAGTCGATATTACTATCATGACTTGCACAAGTGAGCACCAAAATAAGCTCTCACAGAAATATAAAATAACCAGTAAATGACCAGCAGTAACTAACAATACCACCTCGAAACACTTCTACAATCAAATCTTATGGCCACTGCCTACATGCTTCCTCCTCTGGGTGATGCATCGAACTGGTCAGACCAAGTTAAGGGGAAGGAATCTCAATAACTAGCACCTGATTGATGATGACCTTTACAGTATGAATAGATATGTGCTATTCAGATCAGAACAGTAATTATGCAGCCGATCGTTGTGCAAAGTCCAATAAAACCTTCCTCTGTTGTTCATTAGTATGAGGTAAACTTGCTCGTAAAAGTTCTACTGGCATTTCTTTACTCATAGCTTTTGTTGTCTCTGAACCTATAGTGGACATATCTGCAAGGCCCTGTGCAAGCAGAGACTGCACAGTAGTGTCATACTTGCTAATGCAGTTCTTTGTAAGAAGTTTAAAGAAAGCATCAAAAGAAGCCTGCCAAAAATTTCGATTCGGCATACTGCAGTTAACAGCAGTATGAGGGTCTCTTAGGAGTTCAGTAGCCCTTTCTAGTGCAGATATCAGAATAACAGAAGCACCTTCTCCAGCAGAGCTCCCAAGGGGTCTGAGAGGCGGATGCTCTGCAGAACAAACCACTGAAGCAAGACAGGCGCCGAGTGCTCGAAGGTCCATTCCACGAACACTGGATGAAACAATTTTTACAAGATTGGTAGCCGTTTCAGCAGTCTTGGGGTCAGCAGGAGGGGTCCCAAACAAGAATCTCAAATGACGGAAAATGGCCATACAGACTACTCGCTTGAGGTCAGCGCTAGAAAAGAGGAGCTGAAGGTACCTGCATAGGAGCTTCCGACCCTTAGGAAGAGAGACTAACCGGAGGAAAACAAGGTCATCTTTAGGAGCCAGATTTACAGTGTGCCCATTTTTACCAAGCGGGTCAACAAGTTGAAGTGATGATGCCAGACCCTCGAGCAAGACCTCTCGACGCCCCTTTAGCTGCATCACAACATCTGGGAGTTGGTTGAACTGTAGGAACCTGTCAATATCATCAACATCAAGAAGAAGAGAAAGACCATCTTCAATTGTTACTCTGGCTGCAAGCATTGGCTCCTGTTCCAAGGGTTTCTCCAGTCCTTTCTGTTCAGTGTTGTCAGAGACTAATGAATTTGGTGGATCAACTTCAAGAAGAGGACGGGGTCTACGAATTGAAGAGAAGGAAATCCGGCCAAGAGCATCAACCTTAAGAAAGGCATGCGGCTCAGTACTAACTCTAGCACGGGAAGAAAAATCCTTGAGGTTGGTTGGGCAAAAGTGGTGTCTCAATTTCGCACCAGCACTTTTCTTTGCTAAACAAGCTTGATGGTAGTAATCATCAACATAGGGATCATTACTGTGAGTAGCAGCAAGCTGCGCTCTCAGAATGTTTTCGATTTCATCAGCAGTCATATATTTTGCCCTGAACTTTGGCCATCCACTATCAATCCATTGGTTGCTTGCATCAAAACCATGGTTTGGATTAGGGATTCCCTGCCTTCCCCTTGGAAAAAACTTAGGTCTTTGATCTCTTAAATCAGTAGATCCAAGCATTTCAAAATTATTCATTACATGTTGAGCAGGAGGAAAGTGCTGATTAATTAGCTGCGGCTGCAGTCCTGATACATGGCCCAATGAAGGCTGAAATTGATGGTGCATTCTATGATGTAGAGTCTGTTGCTGCATCAACTGTGGAGGCATTAAACCGTTTGAATTAGGTAATTGCTGATGCAAGATATTGTTTGCAAGGCTAGAATTATCTACAGAATATAACCCTGTACGGTTAATCCGTTGGTTTTGCAGTGGGCTGTCAACAGGAAGACCAGGAGGAGCGAACTGAGACAAATGTCCGCCAAATGGAGAACCGTGGGGAGATCCAGCAAATTGTAGCTGGGAACTGGAGAAGGGAAGATGACTGGGTGCATTAAGCAGCAATTGGTTCCCACCTGGGAGATGAGGAATGTTGGAATTGTGTGACTGGTTGGATAAAGGCTGCAAAGATCTGCCTCCGGGGGGTGGATGTGAAGTAAAAGATGATTTTGGAACAAGAATTGGTTCACCGGAGAATTGATGGTGTTGGAAAATATGCTGCTGCTGTTCAGGATGAGACGATGTTCTGTGCAAAAGATATGATTCCTCGGGATGAGAAGACTGTAGCTGCGGTGACCATCTTTTGTTTTCTTGAGCACGCTCTGCATCAACTCCTTGCTGATTGTACCAGTTAGGTAACTCCGACTCTGGTAACCAATCCTGAGCAAATGAACCTGGCAAATGAAATCAAAAAATGAACACAACTCTACTACATCGTATAATCATGTGAATCAAGTGTCGATTATACTTTAGAGTTTAGACTTCACCTAATTTTTGTTATGTCCAAATATTTTATATTACTTTAGAATAGTAGATTGTTAGGTCAGATATCGACTATGTTTGTTTAGAATGAAGCAGCTATTTTCAGGCAAAGGGAGCAGATCATTTGGTCATCATCACATATTCCTGATTATCTTAAAAAACTAGGTCTGACATCTTAAGCCTGGTTGCATTCACTTGAACGTAGATGAGAAGCAAGACACTTTAGTAGGTAGATGAGAAGCAAAACACTTTAGTACAAACTCTCAAGGATGACAAGGGTGCATGACTTATACTTGTTTAACAACCAAAACTATCTACAATAAATTAGGGCAGTTGACCCCTTCTTTTACCATATGAACGCCAACTATCACCATAAAAATAAGAGCTACTTTTCCATAAAAATGAAATATCTAAATCAGTTATTGAGAAACGAAAGTATTAGAATCTTCCTGCATAAATATTACAATTTGATATATTGGCAGTATTTATCAAATCATCAAAAACTGCCATTTCTGCATCTTCAAGTCGATGTCAAATGCTACCAATTTAACAAATACTAAATCATACAATACAACTCTAGTTGTTACTCGCTGTAATTAGGTAGTAGTGTACAGCTTGGTTTCTACTAAATCTTACACAAAACTGATTTTGCTTCAGGCATTAGTATTAGACTGTTAGCAAACTAAATTTGTACAGCCAAATCTGGAAACAAACTAAATTTGTATTGCAGTACATCATGAGAAGACAATGCTGCATGGAATTCAATTAAATAAATTTTTCGTGAAGAGAAAACGTTGCTTGCCTGCTCAGCTGCAGGAATGATGTCAAATTTAAAGGTCAATCCAACTTAAGCTAGCCAGTAGCTGAGCTTAATGCCATTAAAATTCTTTCTTTGTCATAAGGTTAAGATAAATCAAATTTGACCAGGATTATCATGAGAATGCTCCAAGTACATTCCACAACCACCAATTAAACCAACATGACATGTAAGATATTTAATAGTTGTACTCACTTCCTCTAGATCCCAAATCTTTAATTCCATCCATACTTCCTGACACGTTGACTGCCTCGTTTAACTGTTCAAAAGATAAAATCAAAAAATAAATTCGTGGGGGAAAAATATGGTATCAGATAGCACAAAATAAACATTAGAGAACCTACTTCAGTACATGCCAATAAATTAACTTGCAATATATCAGGCCGCTATTAAGGATGTGGAAATTGCAAAAGAACTGTCCAAAGATCATATCAACCTACATAAATAATGCCCATCGAGTTTGTTTCTAATTAATTTTATTGCTAATTTAGTTGCCGTCAAAACTACTACTTTTCATGGTAACTCTCACTTCCAGATCATTTAATCAAAGAATGCTGATCCCTTCAATTCTTAAGAATACTTGTTTTATTAAGTTGGAAACACAAAATGGCTACAAAGCTTTCTTCTATTCAGCTTATTAAGCTGTGCCTAACATTCATAAATAACTGGGTAAAAAGGGACCACTTTCCATTTAGCCACCAAATCAATCTCTTCACTATTACTTAGACAAAACAAGACATAACATTTTGAGTTCCAAATCACAATCCAGTAACATATGCAACTCTGTATGTCTGTGCGTGTGTGAAATAAGAAAACGAAGAATAGCGACAAAGGGTGTGTTCATAACTTGTCTTGAAAAAAGAATCCGTCAGAATTGTTATAAAGATGAAGAAGAACATTTTACTATGAGATACATTTTTGTTAATTTATGAAGCTTCTAAAACTAAACAAGGACAACTGCCACATGTCTGTTACTCATGATCTACATATAATATTCCAAACTTTAATTAGAACTTTCTGTTGAACATTCTGCAGACTGGGAGCGAATAGGTTTTCTAACGCAGTTGATATAAAGGATCAAAGCATGCAGAATGAACTTCGACTTAATCATCTTGGTGGACTGTTCTCTATTCTCAAGAGGTAAAACTAAAACTTCAGTTTTCTTATAACTATTATTGTTGTTAACAGTCAAGCAGTAGACCTTATTGGTTATTATTACATTGTTAGTAATTTTAATATCAAATCATAATATTTTAAATCAGAAAATCGGATTGTGCCACGTATATTCACCTCTCCTAACTTTTTTTTTCCTTAGGTATCCAATAACCAAAACTTTCACATTTGACTTATCACATAATTTATATTAAAAGATCTCTAGCTTAAATACTGATGTCAACAATTATTTTATTGATAAGGTTGAGGATCTGGAGGCTTGTCAACATGGACTTCTTGTATGTACGTAGGTGGTGAGGGTGCCCAGCTACATATAATCAAGTACAACATAATACTTGCACTTTTAGATATTAATAGATCAAATAGAGCACCCATGCAGAAAAAAAATTGTAGACAGCAAAATGTAATCAGTAAGAACAAAGAACAAAGAGGCCGAGATTAATGAAATCTAAAGGGGCACATTAAAAGAGGACGACATAAAAAAGAAAAAAGAAAACGCATGGAAACAAACTGATAGGGAATGGAGATGAACATAAGGGAGTATCTTATACATGTTACTAATTAGTCTAATTATGATTGGTGTTAAGGAAAATACTGTATTTATATACATGCTTTATATGGGGATAGGAGTTTACAGGAGTTTACCAAATAAGTAGGTTATTTATGATAAGCCTAATTGTCTGCGAGCCTTGCTTAATGAAGCAAGGCCCATTAGATTATTTTACCAGAGTTCGTATTTCTATAAAAGTAATGTAACCACCACATATTTTTGAAAGGCTAGAATATGTTATCAAATATTAAATTAAGTTTTCTCTTTCATAGGTTGTGATCCATCATATATCCTACCTTACACGGTTGGGAAACCCTAGGGGTTGTGAATTTGCGGTGGTTAGTCCAGCCAAGTTTATTATTATTCTTATTTTACTTCATATATTTCACTTCTATCAAAGTCGTCCTACATCCTTAACAAATAGACCACTCCAGTGAGTCCAACTTACTAATGACGAACAAAAATCTGCTTTATGCTATGATAAATGGGTATCAACAGAATCACAAAGGCTGAAGGGAAATAATAAAAGGTTCCTGGACTGTGGTTAGATGACTCATACTACAACTACTAATCATCCAAAATGGGAACGGCTTAAAGACATTTATATTTTTATCACTTATCATTCTTGTTTATATTTACTTTTTCCGAGATGACTTAAAAAACATATAACTACTATAGAGATTAGGAAGAAACAAAAAAGAGATTAAAAGAAAAAACTATATTACAAAACAGATGTGTTAAATAATAACACAAAAGGTAACTACTCAACTATATATAGACCATGCAAATTACTCTTACAGACTCGGATACTGAGCAATTTACACGTACAGAATTACTGAATAGAACTCAACCTTTGTACTTAATTGATGAAAGTATGCAAATAATTATCATATTCTGAAAACCCACCTTTTTAAATGTAACAGCAAGACCATCAACCTCTGATAAAGATCCTAATACGCTTCCCTGTAAAGAGAAATATAACAAGCTATATTACATGATAATCTATAATCAAGAATATCCAATCACTTTCCAGACTACACACATCCCGATGGCTGATGGACATAGCTAAGAAAGTAGTAAAACTAAAAAGGCAGGCAAACCAGATCCTAATGGTCAAACCAAAATGTAAGTAAAAAAATACACAGAAAGATCAGCGTTTGCATATATGAGGTCACAGGTTTACACACAAAGAAGACCATGCACAAAATCACAGAATACTGAGTATTACACAGCCTCCCCATCCCAGATCTCAGTGTTACAAAAATAAAAATAAAAACGACCAAAACCAGTGATGAACCACTAATGATTAAACTGAAAATGGAGACTGATCAGAAGAATTAGTGGACATCAGAGCTCTTACCATTTCCTATTCATTACAAAACAATGGAAATCTAGCATCTCTATGAGGTATGAATTTCTCAAAGCAGTAGCCCTGAAGGGAAAATGATGGGGGGAAGGAGGAGATAAATTGAGGTTTGTGCTAAATTTCCCTCGCAAGACAAAGTAAAACACCAATATCTTAATTGTTAATTCAAAAATAATACTACCATTAAGTTGCAAGCTGACCTATTTGAAAAAAACTAAACTTCCATCCTGATTCAACTTGAAGTCTAAAAAGGTATATGTAATAATGTATGGATTAATTTTAAAAAAAATAACATTGTAAGCCTAATTAATTAGCAATTTGGCATTCTCAGTGTGTTAAATTGTTCCCAAATAATCTCATTGGGATTTTTAAGCAGCTGTTCTGCATCAGAAAATCAAAGCCTGTTGAATACTGACTTGCCAAAATGATTACAAACTAATATCGAACCAAAGAGATAGCCTAACATTCATGGAACTCAGGAAAGCAGCATCTAAAGAATTGGGAATCGCATAGATAGCCGTACATTTATGAGACTTCAGAAATTAATATCTGACTAGATAGCCTAATTGACAACTAAAGAACTCCAGAAAGTAAAACATCCGACTAGGTAGCCTAGCATCAAAAGAAGGCCAGAAAGCAGCATTTAACTATCCAAAGTTATAGGTTGAAAGATATGCATAGAAGATACAACATCATGCAATAAAAGACATATTGATCCCTTAGGCTTTGTGCACAACACAAATATTGAATCAATTATGCATCCTCCCCTTATGTCTCTCGCTAACACAAAATGCAACATAAGGAAAATTTAGTTCAATTTATTATTGTTGGCACAAAACACGGCATGACTTAGGTTATCCATATTCGAAATGTAATTACAAAAAGAGCATACAATAATACCAGATCACATACACTTGAAAATCAATTTTACGTAAAAAGGAAGAAATGAAATCCAAACTTCATGCATATACGACAATTATAGTAGTTACAATAGCAGTATCTAAGCACACATCTTAGACCAAAACTACATCAAGTAGAAGCATACGTCCAGATCTCATACACTTAAGTCAATTTTACGTAAAAAGGAAAATAAGTCAATAAAACTGTGCATTCCACTAATTAAACAGAAATTAAGCACAAATCACAAACCAATAATACATCAAAGGCTGAAAAATAGAAACCTCTTCTCCATCCAACCGCTGAACTTCATCATCACCTCCACCAGCAGCCACGTACTCAATTTCATCTTCCTCTTCCAGTCCTCCTAACTCAACTTCCTCAACCACCTCATTCCCGAAAAACGCATACTGAGATGCATCAAACACTGCGTACAATAATCAAGTCAAATTCAACATCAATCAACCACAACAAAGCCAATTCACACACATCCTCTCCTCGAGCTCATCGATATATTCAAACAACATCACAAATCATCGCGATACTAACAAAAACACGATAATTCAGCTCTTAATTAATCAAAATTAAAATCAAACCATAAAAAAACAATTCAATCATAAGCACGATAATTCAGCTCTTAATTAATCAAAATTAAAATCAAACCATAAAAGAACAATTCAATCACAATCATAATCACAATTATTAGTAACAAACTAAATTTCAGTTCATTTTTAATGAAATTAAAAATATATACATATATATACACACTGTATGTATGTAGAGATCTAGAAAAAACCTGTTGAATTGGAATCAATAGGCTGAGGATTTGAATCTCCGCCTTCTAATTCATCCATTTCAGCAAACCTATAGATACAACAAATTTGTGTGTATATGTGTATGTATATATGTTTTGGAAAATTGAATTGAAAACTAATGAAATCTAGAGAGATGTTGAGAGAGAAACCCTAGAGAGATAATTCTTAGGGTTTTTTGGGGGAAAATTAAAATTAAAATGATCGAATTTTGAGATTTATATAGGGATAACGATCATGAGAACGTACGGCGTTTTAATCTATGTATTTTTAAATTTATTAAGAGCGGTTTTTTTAACTAAATTTATTTATTTTCTTACATTCTATTTTTTGTGCTTGTTGAAAAAAAGGATATGCTAATTGATATAGGGTAGTTGGTGGTTTAAATTTTGATTTTTGGATGCTATTTTTGTGCACGTTAAAAATAAAATAAAAATGATCGAATTTTTTGGAGTATTAATTTTAGAAATATGTTTCTTTGATATTGTTATCTGAAATTAATAATTATTTGGGATCTTAACTAAAATTATAAGAAACATAAGAATGTTATCCTCGGATTCTTCAAATTAGAGGGGTCGTCGTTCGGTCAGGACACTGTACATGGTTGAAATTAAGGTTGTAGTGTGTGATTGACATATAACTCTTGATATTAGTTTAGTGGTGAAATAATTTGTAATTTTTAAAGTCATTAATTTAATTATTATTTATATATTTTGAGTTATTGATTGAATATAAAATAGTTGCTTGCAATTATATTAAAAAATAAAAATAAAATTGATTTGTTCAAATCTCTTTCTATATATAATAGCCCAAAATTAGTGAGACATTTTATTCATTTGTGAAATGACAGATTTGCCCATGTTTTTGTTATATTAAAAAAAATGTTGTTAAGAGGAATTGAACATAAGTTTAGCCACTTACTAGACACGCTCCAATACCACTTATGCTACTATGCCACTTAAGTTTTTATCCATGCACTTAATATGTATCTGTCGCATTAGAATAAAATTTGATATTATTATTACAACTTATAATTGACATCTTCTTTTTCATATTTGTTGATTTTGTTTACGTACTATCTTATAATCCATGCAATGCACTGTTGTTTTAAATAATAATATTATGACTTTTATTTTAAAATTTTATTAATTGAATT